>BQNB010069873.1:5790-30770 GCA_026074375.1 Tanacetum coccineum
TATATTTGGCAGTTTTTGTCTGTTTTTGGTCCTTTAAGCTCGTTTTTAGAGGTAAAAGATATGTGTAATTAAGCACTTATCACTTATGTTGAGAGTGGGAGGTACCTTTAGAGGTGCTTGATGACTTCTTTTCCTTTGACCTTGAATATCTAGCTGACTCAACTTCCTTGCTTGACTTCTTTCTTTTTGTCCCTCGGTCTAATCCAGCGGAGGGGTCTTGATCTTTATCTTTGTCATCTCGACTTCTTTTCAATGTGAATACGTTACCATATGATTCAAATAGATCTTTTTCAGTGTTGTAAGATTTGACCAGTGCATCATAAAGCTCTTTTTTATAGTCAACACTTTGATATGATTTGTGCTCTTCCATCTTATCCATACGAATCTTTGTGAGTTTAAACTCTGAGAGAGATGCAGTCGCCGCATAAGTAGACTATGGTTGAGAGGAAGACTTTGTTAAGACAGCAGCTTTGAGTGACTCTATGATGTTTCGCTCAATCACAGGAGTTGCAAAGTCTGAGACTGCTTGAGGGAGAACCTGAGGAAGTTGAGTGTTGACTTCCTATTTGATAATAGCTCTCACTGATGTGTCAATGAGTTCTATATACTCATTCTTCTCAGCAAGAGCTTCTTCTCCACATTCTACTGTATGTGACTGAATGGATTTATTAATGGCTTCTCCTAGTTTGTTGTCAATGTAGCAATCTACGATAGCAGGAATTAAAGAGATGGCTTGAGCATACTGGTCAACTTGCTTTAATTATGACAGATCCTTTTCCAATTTGGTGACTCTATCGTTAAATTTGAATACTGAAGAGAAGTCTGGAAGTGTAGGAAATGAGGTTGTGGTTTTTGAAGTTGTTGGTGTAGGAGTTGGTGTTGTTTGTTGTTAAAGAGGATTGAAGGAAGGAGGTGGTGGAGGAATAGTTAAAGTAAAAGCAAATGTGATTTCAGGGATCACCGTTACTGGTACGGTGAATAGAGATGATGTTTGACTGCTTGGTTCTTCACGACGAATGGTGGTGTCCATTAAGGAAGCAATCTCATTGTTAGTTGGAGAAGGATTCTCAAGGTTTAGGAGCTTACTTGTAAAGTCAGATGAGACAGAAGAACTTTGCATTTGACCATCAGTCTTCTGTGTGTCATAGACAGCTATAGGTGTCACATGAGCATCTTCCTCTACCTGCTCATACCCAAATTCTTGAGAAACATTTTGTTGATCTGCTCCAGCCTGATCAGCATTAATCATTTCAGCATCTTTATTTCCTAAATTCACATTCACGTCTTTATACAACTCCTTGGTGACTTCATCATCTTCTTTTTCATCCATTTTCTCTTCATCATCTACCTTGTCTTCATCATTTGTAGGTATAAACCCAGGAGGAGTGTGTACCCTTTCACTTTCACGTTCTTCATTTTTTTCATCATATTCAGTTCTAGACTGATTGAGATCAGGAATCTTAATTCTGTCAGACTCGGTTCTATCACTATCAGCCTCATCATCATCATCATTCTTGTCTTCATTGTCATCATCATAATTGTCGTCATCATCATCTCCATCATTATCAGATACATCTTCGTCATCGTTATCTTCTTTTACACTTTTACCCCAAGACTCTGTTTCAGTTTCAAATTCATATATGGGTACCTCAGGAACCCTTGGTTTATTACCAGTTCCTTCATCTGTACCAGATGTGAGAATCATGCTTGCTTCTCTTGAGAACCTCTTTAAGCTAAGCTGCTTTTGTTAGGGCTGCATCTGAAAGTATATCTATACCTTTACTTATTTTACCCTTCACTGAAGATTTCTTCTTAGACACAAACACACCAGGAGTGTCTTTGATTATTACCCCAACTTGTGATTTAGAGGATTTCATAGCAGTTACTGTTTTCTTAGCAGGCTTCTTTGTAGATTCTTTGGGTGATACTAGGACAGTCTTAAATTTAGGAGAAGCATGCTTCTTGAACTTCCTTGCCTTCTTGGGCTCTTTAGCACCACTGGCATACGCATAGTAAGTCTTATAGGCGGTAGAGTTCAGAATGTCTTCATTAATCATCTCTTTAGGAATTATAGCTCCATACACTTAATGTTCCTTGGTCTTGGACACATATTCCAGTGTACCCAAAAGACTATCATCTCTAACAGTGTGTAGATTTATCCTGTTCCTCATAGAGATTGACTTGTTTTGTGAGATGAAGTGATTGATGATGATTTTTGTGAATCTAGGATAGGACATGGTTTCCTTTGAGAAGTGATTATCGATCTGGAATGCAAAGTCTTCCCAAAGTAGTTTAACAAAATCCAAATTCATGCAGTGATACATCCCCCATAAAATTTGAGCTCTTGACAACCTAAGTTTATCAAGTCTAGTGGTTTTCCCGGAAATGCACCTGTTGATGACAGCTGCAAATGTTCTCCAGGGTTGATGCATGTGATCAACGACCAATTCAGGTAGAGTCTCAATGTTTCCTGTGTATCCGAGTTCATAGATGAATGACATAATTTCTTCATCAGTAGACGGAGGTATGTCAAATGGTTGATTAGGTATTTTTGGACAAATCTGTAGAATGTCACGGAATACTTCAACATTTACTCTGAACCTTTTATTGTCTAGCTTGAAACGATATGATGATGAACCTTGAACTTTGTTAACTGAATTCCAAAATTGATGCATGTAGATTTCTGGAACTTCAGCAGTGATCAGGAATATGGGATAGCAAGGACTGAGCTTTAGAGCATCCAAAGTGACTTGATACGTAGATTCTCTTTGTGGCTTTATAAATGCTATTATCTTGTTGCACTTGCCAATGGTGAGTCTTGCCTCAGGAGCAACCAAGGTATTATCGAGAGCAATTTGTTCAGCAACAGAAGGATTCATGGTTCTGCTAAGAAATGCTCAATACAGTTTATAAACATGGCATATATATACTACTAGACAATTGCAACACATTGAATCAGGCATTCAACACTAACACGGGACATAGATCATAGAAAGTCATCAAATAAGGTCAATCAAACTAACTAATGGTCAAACACAATCAACTAAGCAACACAGATGAACACATAAGCAAAATACCTAAAATAAGTCAACTAGTGAAACATTATAAGTATAAATCGCTTAGAGCAAAATCTGGTATAGTTTTGCCTAGGAAAGTGTTAGGAATTTTGTATAACAGACTTAATTCTATTAGTATTATAGTTAGTTCTGCTAGTAGAATAGTTAGTACTGGTAGAAGGATTAGAATAGTTAGTACTGGTAGAAGGATTATCATAGTTAGTACTGGTAGTGTTAAAAAGTTAATACTGCTTATGTAATAGTTAAGTCTGCTTACGCAGAAATTAGTTAGAGTTAAATTATTTGCATTGATGAGATCTTAGGTAAGGATAGCATTATCTTTATACGCGTTTGGTAAAGCTCATTAGGGTTTCCTTAAATCTATAAAAGGAAACTCCTAGGGCAGGCATAGTCATATGTAGAGTAGTAGGATATAGTTCTACCACAAGATCATAGAGATCGAATAGTAATCATGCTTTGCGTTAGATTTGTAATCTGTAACCTAGGCTTAAAAGGGTAAAGATTCTAGAAAAGGCATTAAAAAGAAAGACACAGAAGGTGGTAATATCTGCATCAGAGGGTGAAGAACCGGAGGATCAGGGGAGGATAATTCAGGATATTGATGATGATCCTCTAGTTTCTTTGGTAAGGGAATCCATGAAAATGAAAGAGAAGTCAACAAATTTTGTTACTCCTAGAAAAGCTTCAAGGGAGGCTTAGGAAGAAGATATTAGTCCTACAATCTTGGAGACAGCCAAAACATTTTCAAAGGTTGCTTCTCAGGGTGTTAGCAAGGTAAATCAACTGATAAGGGCAAGAGATATAGGAGGAGAGCAAGGTCAGTGGCTAAGAATATTAATACTAGATTGGATGCTGAAGAAGAGATTAATACTAGTAGAGAAGAAATTAATATTGGTATTGAAGAGGTTAGTACTGGTAGTACTAAAGTTGATTCTGGTATTGCTAGTAAAAGGGGTCAAAGGGAAGGAAAGGCTCCAATGGTTGAAGAGGATATCCAGGCTACTCACAAAACTAAAGAACAAATAAGATAAGAGGAAGCATTATCAGAACAACAAAAGAAAAAAAAAGCTCAAGTTCAATTTGAAGCTCAATATTATACTGAAGAAGATTGGGATGCTATTAGAGCTAAGCTAGAAGTAAATGCAGAGGTGACAAAAGATGTGTTGGGAAAGGATTTGCATGAACAAGACTTTGCAAAAAGAATGGTAGATATGGTGAATCAAAGAAAGAAACACTTTGCAGAGGAAAGAGCTAAGGCAAAGAGAAATAAACCCATGACTCAGTCACAGTTGAGAATCTACATGTCAAACTATCTGAAGAATCAAGGAACTTGGAAGCTTTCTCAGTTAAATAAGTTGAGTTTTGAAGAGATTAAAGAAGAGTTTGATAAGTTAGTTCAGCAGATTGACACTTTTGTTCCTATGGATTTTGAAGCTACAAAGGCAAAATTGAAAAGATATGGAGAAGAGCTTCAGACAAAAACTTCAAAGAAACAAAAGATTGATGATAAAGATGTTCCAGCTATAGGAGAAAAAGTTGTTGAAGTAAAGGAAGAAGAGCCAGTAAAAAGAACAGGAAAAAGAAAGAAGCAAAAGGCTAGGAAAGGTATAAGTGTTGACAAGAATGCACAAGGAGATTCAGAGACTGATAAAGAGGAATCAGTGGAGGCTATGAATCCTACTCCTTTGACTACAAAATCTGATAGTGTGGTAAATTGGAAGATATTTCAGCAAGGTCAAAGAAGTATTTATCAGATAATGAGAGCAAATGGAGCTGATACAGTCTACATGAGCTTTGGAGCTATGGTTAAAGACTTCACAAGAGAGGATCTTATAGAGTTGTACAGGTTGGTAATGCAGAAGTATGGAACAAATAGGCCTGAAGATGCTTATGACAGAGTGCTTTGGAGTGATCTCAGGACTATGTTTGATCCACCTCTCAATGAAGATGCTATTTGGAGCTTACCACTTCAACAAAAGATGGTTAGTTGGAGGTATTATGATAAATGTGAAGTACATTGTTTAACTTTGGAGGCATGCACTATATATATGTTAGCGGATAGAAAATATCCATTGTCAAAAGAAGCTTGCCAAGTGATGCTGAAAATGAAGCTTCTAGATGGAAAAATGAATGAAGTTTGTTATAAACTTTTGAAGATGATTGAGAAGCAAGCTGGGATTAGAAAGTGATGAAGTTATCAGTAGCAGTGGGCATGTTTTTGGAAACTGTGGACTATTATGGAAGTGAGAAGGGTTTGGGTGTTGGCTAACCACCACACAACAAATGGTTATCAGTTCACCATGCTTAATAGGCATAAGGACTGGCTAGTCCAAAGCAAACGGCTTTGGTAAAGACTTCTCAAATCCGTTGATAGCTGATAGTTTGCTAAAAACTATAAGGTTATCAATGCACCTTGTTACTACAATGAAGCATTGACTAGTCCATAGCAAACGGCTCATGGTAAAGACATATCAAATCCATTGATGGCTGGTAGTTTGCCAAAAACTATAAAGCCAACTTAGTTGGATGTTGCTGTGTAGCTGTGAAGAGAAGACAAAGTATGATCTGGTTTTTCAAAGAACATCAAACAGATCATCATTCAAGAGAAGCTAAGGACTTGAAGACATGCTTGGATACAATTCTCAAAAGCCCAAACTGAAGATAACTGAAGAAACTTGAAGTTAACAAGTAAAGTTCAAGTTTAGGGGAGGATTGTTAGGAATTTTGTATAACAGACTTAATTATGTTAGTATTGTAGTTAGTTCTGCTAGTGTAATAGTTAGTACTCCCCCCGTCCCAAAATAAGTGTCCAGTTTGACTTTTCAAAGTCAAACTGGTTTAACTTTGACCTTAAATATTAATTTTTGAGTTATATAATACTTGATGAAAGTTATACCAATGAAAAATACACTTAAAACTTAATCCATTTATATATTTTGCATTAGGTATTATATTACACACACAAAAATATTTAAGGTCAAAGTTGAACCAGTTTGACTCTGAAAAGTCAAACTGGACACTTATTTTGGGACGGAGGTAGTACTGGTAGAAGGTTTATCATAGTTAGTACTAGCAGTATTAAATAGTTAATACTGTTTATGTAATAGTTAAGTCTGCTTACACAGAAGTTAGTTAGAGTTAAAGATATGCATGAGATATCTTAGGAAAAGCTATGTATTATCTTTATACGCGTTTTGTAAAGCCTATTAGGGTTTCCTTAGTCTATAAAAGGAACCAGAGGCATAGTTCTACAGAAGATCATAGAGATCGAATAGTAAATCATAGTTTGTAATCTGTAACCTAGGCAAATTCAAAGTTCAATATAAAAGTGTTTTAATTGTGTTCTTCTTTACATTGTTGATTAAATTCCGCGTAATCAATTGTGGTTAATCATTGTTTCATCATTGTTACTTTAGATTTATCTAAGGCAACAAACCCTTTACAAGCTAAAGGTTAAGATCCATTAAGCAAAGGGATCCTACAATTCACAGGTCTTCGCGAGAAGCTAGAGACATACGAGGGGAGCATGAAACAACTGGAGGAATTTCAAGATAATCTCATGAAGCCTCTTGAAACTAGATTGGCCGAGATTGATGCTGACTTTACTAGGTGCTGTATGCACTTCCAGGATAGTTTTCATCCGCACCTCCTCAACAGTAATGCCTTCGATTTACTAATGGCGCCTGCTCTAATTTATGGAACTTGATGAACCCGAGTATGCTAGCCATATCTTTATAAGTTCTTATATATTCATTGATTATATTTTTGTTTTATTCCAAGACGAAAAGAGCATGGAAAGTAAATTTTTAAAAAAGATTTTCTGGAGCTTGCGAAGAAAGAGAGATTGTACGCCAAGTTTTCGAAGTGTGATTTCTGGCTAATTCAAGTACAATTTGTGGGTTCATGTGATTTGAATCATAGTGGTGTTCCATGTATACCTGCCAAGATGAAGCAATTAAGAAGTTGGCTGCACCAATGACGCCGAGGAGTGAGCAAATGTTCTAGATTGGCTAGAAATTATTCAAGTTTATTGTAGATTTTCTTTGATTTCAATCACTGACTAAGTTGACTCAAAAAAATAAGAAATACGAGTGGGGAAAAGAAGAAGAAGCTTTTCAAACGTTGAAGCAGAAGTTGTGTAGTGAACCAATCTTAGCGTTACCCAAAGGAACAGAAGATTTCATGGTGTATTGTAACACATCTCTTAAAGGTTATGGAGCCGTGTTGATGCAAAGAGAGAAAGTGATAGCGTATGCTTCTAGACAATTGAAGGTCCATGAAGAGAATTACACTACTAACGATTTGGAGTTAGGAGCCATTATTTTCGCTCTTAGATTATGGAGACATTATTTGCATAGGACGAAGTGTATGGTTTTCACCGATCATAAGAGCCTATGATATATCCTGAATCAGAAAGAGTTGAACTTGAGACAACGAAGGTGGATTGAGTTGTTGAGTGATTATGATTGTGAAATTAGGTATCATCTTGGAAAAGCGAATGTGGTGGCTGACGCCTTAAGTCGAAAGGGAAGGGATAAGCCATTGCGTGTTCGAGCTTTGATGATGACTGTTCACAATGATTTACCAAAGCAGATTCGTGAAGCGGGGTATGGTGGGTGGAGGGGTGCTCAGAAGAAGCCATGGAAATAATGAATGTAAAAGCAAAAATTTTGGGGAGATTGATTAAGCCAATATTTGAATTTCACCCTGATGGAACACGTTGTTTTAGGAATCGTGTTTGGTTGCCATGATATGGTGGATTGAGAGATTTGGTTATGCATGAGTCGCATAAGTCCAAGTATTCTATCCATCTGGGATCGGATGATTTGAAGTTGTTGTATTGGTAGCCGAATATGAAAGCGGATATTGCCACGTATGTTAGTAAGTGTTTGACTTGTGCGAAAGTTAAGGTCGAGCATCAGAAACCGTCTGGGTTGCTGCAACAACCTGAGATTCCTGTTTGGAAGTGAGAAAGAATTACTATGGATTTTGTGAGCGGACTGCCGAGAACGCCAAGTGGGTATGATACGATTTGGGTTATTGTCGACCGACTGACCAAATCAGCTCATTTCCTGCCAATGAAGAAAACGGATAGTATGGAGAAACTCACGCGACTGTATTTGAAGGAAATAGTGTGTAGGCATGGTGTACCTGTTTCGATCATTTCGGATCAAGATAGCCATATTACGTCAAATTTCTGAGGATCGCTTCAGAAGGCGTTAGGAAAAAATTTGGATATGAGTACCGCTTACCGTCCTCAAATAGATGGTCAAAGTGAGAGGACAATACAAACTTTGGAAGATATGTTGCGTGCATGTGTGATTGACTTTGGGAATAGTTGGGATCGCCATTTGCCATTGGTCGAGTTCTCATATAACAATAGTTATCACGCAAGTATTAAGGCTGCACCATATGAAGCTTTGTATGGAAGAAAGTGTAGATCACCTGTATGTTGGAGTGAGGTTGGGGATAGCCAACTCACCAGTCCAGAGTTGATCCGCGATACGACTGAGAAGATTGTCCAGATTAAAAATCATTTGTTAACTGCTCGTAGTCGCCAGAAGAGTTATGTAGATAGAAGACTTAAGCCGTTAGAGTTTGAAGTTGGTGATATGGTATTGCTCAAGGTATCGCCATGGAAGGGCGTTGTGCATTTTGGAAAGCACGGGAAGTTAAGTCCACGTTACATTGGGCCATTTAAGATTGTAGCTAGAGTGGGTCCTGTAGCTTATACATTGGAGTTGACTGAAGAATTAAAGGGAATTCATAGTACTTTTCATGTTTCGAATCTTAAGAAGTGTTTAGCGGAAGGTGATGTTATAGTTTCGATGGAAGAAATTCAACTTGACAATAAGTTGCATATGATTGAGGAACCAGTAAAGATTGTTGATAAAGAGGTTAAGCAAATTAAGCAGAGTCGGATACCTATAGTTAAAGTTCGTTGGAATTCACAAAGAGGTCCAGAGTTTACTTGGGAATGTAAGGATCAGATTAAGAAGAAGTACCCTCATCTCTTTACAAGTAAGGACAAAGCGGAGAGAGTGGATGAGAAGAGTTGAGTGTCGGGACGTCACTCCCTAAAGGTAGGGAGAATGTAACAACCCAAGTTTCAGGTCAACGTCTATCCCTAGCCTAAGATAGTTATTTTTAATTATGTTAATATTTATAGTCGTTATGCTATATGTGGTTGATTAGAGTTCCCATTTATTGGTGAATTTCATTCCATGATTTAGTTTCTATTTGTTTTTAGCATTTAAGAAAGTCAGAAAAATTTATTTTATTGCTCCGAGAGCGTAAGTATGTTAATTTTGTATTTTTTTGTTGTTTCCCCGAGTTTTTGTAAAAACCGTGTTTAAAGGTCGTGTTTTAACAGTTTAATGTTTAATTAAAGGGATTAAACTATATTTTAGTGTGACAGATTTTAAAATATTTACAAGACGTGATGATACCCGATATGTGAGGTCGAATTTACTTATAAAATAAATGCTTTTGTATCAAACTTGCAAGGACTTATGAAAGGAGGGGTTAAAATTGCCAATTGATCAAAGTTAAATTCTATAAATAGAACACCATATCCTTCATTTTTTTCTTTTATAAAAATTTCACTTCTCTTGTTTCTTCCCCCTTGTTCGTTCGAAGTCTCTCTCTCACACACACATAAACATTGCCATCAAAAATTTATTACTTACATGCATTTAAATTTGATTATACCATATTAATCCTTGTTCAATCCTCTACAAATCCCACCATAGAAAACCTTACATGCAATGAGTATTTAAGAAGTTGGGTTTTTGGTTAATTTCTATTGATTTGGTATATAAGGAAGTGTTTAGGGGTGAAAGATTGTTGTTATATTGAAGTGGTTTAATTTGAAAAGGTTGTTTGGTTGGTCTTTGTGGTTCGTCTGATTATAAGCAACAAGGGGAAACCATATTTTATCTTTGTTCTAGCTTTGTAAGCACTTGTTTATGTTTATGTCTTGATTAATTAGATGGTTATTACATATATGTGATTGTAGCTAGTTGATTTAAGTGCAAAGTGGGTTCGAAAGTGTTTGAAGTATGAACATAAGTTTGATGGATTTTGTACATGTTATTAGGCTAGTTAAACATGTTGAAAGGGTTAGATTTTGTTAAAAATAAGTTTTGGTATGACTTTGTGTTAACTGTTGTTGACCAGAAAGTTTGACTTGACCATAGCGTGTCGAGAAATTTTTGAAATCTAAATTAGGCTTTTGAATATAATAAAGGATGTTCTAAGGTCCGTTTTTATATAAGGTAGGCCTTGTAACTCCAAAAAACGTTTTATGGCCAAGTCAAGTTAAGTCAACTACAAAGTTTGACTTTTGAAAGTCTAACTTGCGTATACTTTTGAATATAGGTTTATAACAAGCAAAGGTTCTAATATTATTATTTTAAACATTTAATATAAGTTTTGGATCATATTATCTTTACTTTCGGCAAGCTTCGTAAAAATGGAAACTTTATTAAAAGCGTTGTAATATTGTTAAGTAAATCAAAGAGAAATGTTTTGCGTCGCACTTTGGAGATTGTAGTATAAGATTGTATATACGTAATAGTTGATATTATATATATATATAATATATATATATATATATATATAATATAATATATATATCATTTAATATATAATATAATAATATATGTCAAGTATGCAATATATGATGAATTTTTACATCTAGTCACCGTGCCCTATATATGTACTATATAGGTCTCGGTCGAGACGTGAAGTTTATTGCCCTTGTTGATTGATTGATTGATTGAATTAGAATCTTTTGCTTAAGGTGAGTTCATAGCCTTGCATTTAAATCTTTTGATTGTTTTATAAACCCGCGAGGGGGATACATGTTTGTTTTATAAATCGAGCACATATGATTTTATGATATGCTAGACCCGATTATGAGATTGTTTTCGCATAAGTAGCTATTGTCGAAGTACCTTAATTCATGAATCGTTAATCGTCTTGTGAGGTGAGCGCTAATGCATTAAATAGATCTATTAGGTTTGACAACCCCGTCAGGGGTATGAATCCTTGTGAACACCCTGTCAAACGGACGTTTTGTATTTAGAGGCAGTAGGTATATGACAATAATACCTTGTTCTGGGGCAAGTTAACATATGAAATGACATATGTATTGTTAACATTCGGTGTCATGAGCTTATTGCATGAAAGAAAAGAGATGTTATACATTGCATTCGTTGCATTGTTTTCCCGAGAACTAATTATGTGTTCAAAGATTATTACTTGTTGATTATTTTAAACTCTATAAATTTCACTCAACTATTTTGTTGACATTTTAAATATGTTTTATCCCAGGTAATCAAGGATGAAGGCAACGGTGGCGTGGAGGTGTCGTGCGTGTGATGATTTGGTGAAAGACTACTTATGCGTTCCTTGTCTTTCAAAAATAATGTCTTAATGTGTTTTAAAACAATGTCTTTAATTTGAAACAATTGTATTTCAAATGTTGTATGGTTGTGGTTGCGATCCTGTGGGGACGTAAACGCATTTTTCTCTGATTAAATAATGGAACACATGTTTGTAAAACGTCTCATTTGTGTCGTTTTCTATTATCTTGGTGTATTGTGCTATTTAGTAACACCCAATTGCAATTTCCGCTGCGCAATCCAAAAATAGGGGTGTTACAGAGTGGTATCAAGAGCCTAAGGTTATAGAGAACTAGGTCGAGTCTTTTTGAAAACCTAAACTATAACGCTTCTACACTCACGCCAAGACTCCTCGTTGCCATTGGTTACATATAGAAAGAGAAGAAATGCTTATGCATGTGTTGTATGCATAAATTGTTATGTATTGATATATTTATGCATGTGTTGTATGCATAGATTGTTATGTGATTATATAATAATAATTATTATATATGTTTGGAGTATATTCGAGATATATATTGAACGAGAATGCCTCAAATTGTAAATTTTTGTTTGTTGCGCATTCATGTGAAATGTTATTTTGGATAATAATATTCTTATTGGAACACCATTGAATAAGTATTATATGATATTTTTTAGACTATCATGGCAAACGTAATTCCTTCCGATCATGTGGATGATGTACCCGTAGTTGAGCTGAATCAACCCGATGATGTTCATGTTATTCCTGAGCATGTCTTAGTAGATAAAGCAAGTTGAACTTTCTCTTGAAAAAAAACATTTTTAGAAACTTTTATATCTTCTAAAAATTCTTCAAATGCATCTTCTGAGACAAAACCAAATGTGACACCAATGCTTAGTGCAAACCCAATGAGGGTGGATTTTAATAAAATGGAAAATAATTTCAAAACGTTGTTTTAATTGTTACAAAACTCTTTTAAACGTGAAAGCATTTTCTATACAAGTCTAGAAGAAATTCATTTATCTGACTTTTGTCAACGCGAGGTGAAACCAATCCTTCATGAGTTGCATTTGAATTTTGAAATCTTTCACATAATGATTTTTAAGAGATATAAAAGAAATGAATGATTTGTTGTTTCAATGGAAAGTGATCTTGATGAAACTCTCAAATAAAATGAGCTTTTAAAAGATTGACTCTTGGAAGTAACCTTAGTTATAGATGTTTAGAATCTTGTCATAAACTCTTGTGTGGAAATTGGGAATAAGAATTTACAAGATGAAATTGAACAATTTTAAAAAGAGTCAAAAGATGTTTCAAATGAGAATAAAATTGTTGATACGTTTTGTAATGATGCATTTGATGTCACAGAAGAATTGTCAAAAAGAATTGTTGACTTGTAAAAAGATTTGTCAAGATTAGAGGCACAAAGCATTGCTTTTGAAATCGCACTTCAACACAAGTCTCAAGAAAATAATTCTTTAAAAACAATACAAAAAGAAAATGAGAATTTTATGGCATCATTACAAATCAAAAATGCATATTTGAAACAGACTTATAAAGATTTTTTGAGTCAGTCCAAAGGTCAAGGGTTGAGAATAATCAATGTGATAAAGTCAAAGTTAAGGTTAATTTTGATGAAATTGAAACTCAAAACATTAAGTTGAAACATCAAGTGGCTTCATTGCTAAAAGAAAATGAACACTTCAAATTGGTTTACAAAAATTTGTTTGATTCAATTAAAAAGCCACGAGTTCAGAAAGAAAATTTAAGGTCTACATTGTCTGAATTCGCGATTAATAATTTTTTTGGGAAAGTTGATTCTCTTAATTTCAATTAGTGTGGTGTAATATTTTTGAAACTTAAAAAGGAATCGGGGAAGAATATTTGTGAAAATGAAAAATGTAAGCTTCAAACAAAGATTGTTGAACTTGAAAAGGTTTTAAATCAAAAGACAAAAGATTTTGATGATGTGAAACTTGAATTATCAAATAGAATGGCTAAATTCGAGGAGTATTTTGAAAAACTTGAAAATACAAAAGTTGTTCTTGAACGAAAATTGGCTGTAGGTTGATGATTCTAAAGCTGGTAAAGGATTGATTTTTGAAAAAAAAATAATCATTTAAGGACTCAACTTAAGAATTTAAAAAGGAAGTTTGTGGAAACTAAGTTTGATAAACCTTCAATTTGGGAAAACCACCTTCTGATAAGCTTTTGATAAACTCTCAAATTTCAAAAAATTTGGTTCACTCCCAAAGTTGTTGTGCAAGATGGGATTTGTCAAAATAACCAGTGCACTACACGTCTTTATCTAAAATGAAAAAGATCTGCTTTTGAAACAAATTGCATCTTTGGAATCAAAATTGGCATCACAAGATATTCATTCTTTTCAAAAGGAATACCATGAGTTCAGAACGTCATACAATGCTTTAAAAGTAAATTTTGATTCTCTTAATCGAACAAAAAGGAAAAATAATGTTTTCAACTCACCAAAACATAAAGTAAGTGTTTTAGAAGAGGTTCACATGGGTGGATCTTCAAAATCGTTTTCGAAAAGAGTTTCTCAGTTTACAACCTATTCTTTGCAAAAAGATAGGAAATTTTTTAAGAAATCTAAAACTTTTGAAATATCTACTTCACAAAAGGTTTTTAAGACAAGTGCTTCAAAAGCAAAGAATCAAGTTTGTAAAACTTCACACTCTCGTTTTAACATGGGTAAAACAAGTTTGGAGAAAACCTTAGCAAGTCATTAAACATCTTTCAAATATTCTAAATCAGAAATTGCTTTCAATGCAAATAAGTAATTGACTTGCCTTTTCGATGCATCAACAACATAGGAAGATTTTTCAAACGATTCAAAAATTGAATTTTCAAAATGATACCGACAATGTCAATAACAAAGGAAAATATTCTTCATCAACAAGATTTAAAAACCTCGGCCCAAGATAATACCGAGTTTCAATAATAATATGGAAAAGCAAAAGGTAATTTTAACATTCTCCTGTGGATCTCCCACATAGAGTTGATTTTCAAATGAAACACGTGTTTCAGCCCTGTGAAAATTAATATCTTTACATCGACTTGACACAACTTTCAAATGGTTTTCGAAATTTGTAAACCCGTTAGCACTGTGCTTAAATAGGTTCAAAAGGTTGTTGTTTAATTTGATGTCTAAATGGGTTGTAATCAAATGTCAGATTGCAACCCGTGGATGCTAAATAAAGGAAAATGTACGTTTCAGAGTGCATTTATTCCTTAACAACGAAAGAGGAAATCTTTTCGGTCTGGATGTATTTAAAAAATATTCAAAAAGTTTTGTGCTCAAGTCAATGGCATCTGTTAATAATATTCAAATAAACAAACCTGTTTCAAATAAAAAAAGTGACGTTTACTGCGCTTTATCTTCTAATAGGAGTGAAATCTTCTTTGTCTTGAGCAATTTTTATCAAAATTCTTTTAAAAAGTTTGCTCGGGACATACGACTTCTAAGTAAATGTCAGTTTAGGACTCGTTATTCAAATAAAGGAATTTGTAAATTTTTGTACATTTATCCTCATAACGCGAAGCTTACAAATTCTCGGACTTGAGCTATTTCATTAAGATATTCCAAATCCTGAGCTCAAGTAAAACGCATTCATTTTAATGGTATTAGAAAACTTTAAACACAAATTTTCAAGAATTATTTAAAAAGATTTTTCAAAATCTTGCAAATTGTGTGTTCAACACTCCTTTCCTCGTTAATTCATTTGATATATTTTTGAAGGGGAGCTATCAACAAGTAGTGTTTGAGAATTATTTTTCAAGAATTTTCCAAAGATAATTCAAAATCTTTTAAAATAATTTGCACATACACTCACTCTATCCCTCAATATAATTGCTCGGTGGCATTCAAAATGAAGTGTTTATTATTGAGGGGGAGTATAAAGGAAAATAATTTTTAAACAAATGAATAATAATCGATATAAAAATAGTTGTTGTCAAGTGTGTATATATCGATAAGCGTACAAATGGTGAAGATTGTGTCCGGTTACGACCGTTTCCGAAAATAACAGATGAGGATCAAGGTGGCAATCTGCCACGACAATCCGTTTTAGATAATCAACATAATTTGAACAACTTGTTTTTCAAATTTGTTTAAAACATTCAGAAATGTTCCAAATCATAAACATGATATACCCGTTTTCTCCCATGTGCTTTCAAAAACTCATATAACTATTTTAATCTGTTGATATCAAAAATATCATATGGTATGCTATTTTTGAGGGGAAGAAAACTGGATTAAAATGTGATCGTATTTTACTCAAGTGCGAAACTCTTTCCTCCTTGTGCAAAACTCTTTCAAAGTTATGATGCACATGTGTAGGGGAAGTAATTCTTAAAAGTGAAACTATCAAAGTGTTAAAAAGTTTTCATTTATATCAAATACTTTGATTGATTTTTAAATGGTTTTATGGTTCTGATCTTAATAACCAACAACCAACTACCTCACGATGATCAAAGAAGGAATAAGGTGGTAAGGTTAGGTATTATCTAATGATCCAACCAGAACAAGAGGGATCTACCCAGGGACATTCCATAGATAGAATAGAAGTCCTTAGGTATGATGGAGTTGAATGTGAATGGGAATAATGTCAAACTATGGCATGAGCTATCATCGGAATAATCACAACATGATGATAGTAATGACGTCTTGGTAGACATTGAAGGGGTTGAATAATGAAAAAGAAATTATGTGTAAAGGGTGAAAAGAAAGAAGTCCTCCACATACACTTAGGCAGAAACCGGGCCAATACATAATCTATCGAATATCACAAAGATGATAATTGGTATTGAAGAAAAAGATATATGATCCCAGATGGTGCACAATGCAAACCCTTCCCAGTCCTTCAAGATTCCTCATAAGAATTCTTGTTATTTCATTGTAAGAAGATTACGCATACCTCTATTGACATCTCACTCCGAGATTTGCTATTAAAAAAAGGTGGAAGTCTGCTCCAGCCTCCATTCACTAAAACCAAAATGCATTAATTGAGTCTAGAGCCAAATGAGATCATATCATCAAATCTCACATAGAACACATAAGTACATTTGTATTAAACATCAATGATACAAAAGGTACAAGAGTCGCGTATATGTCTATGTGACATTGCATGTCTTAGTGACATTGCCAAAACATTCAAGAGTGATACTTAAATCAAGTTATTTTATAATGATGTAATCGATAAACCTACCTCAAGTTGATACATCAAGCCAACGCTTGAACGTAGGTTACTAATTTGAAAATAATTGCTTAATGATTCATTTTATTGTTAACTAGCAATCTAAGTGATCTAGCAGTTATTGTGTTCTTTTGAAATTTGTTTTCAAAAAACATGAACAACATTACCTTGATTTACTCAAGTGAATTATTGGATTACCAAGATCTCTTATAATGTTACAAGATTGATAGAGGAGATTGTTGATACTCCACACATGATTACACTATTGAATATTCAGGCGTAATAGAATTATGATTTATTTCGTATGGTCTTAAATATAATGGGGGAAGAGAAGTGTCCCAGATGAATATTTTCGATAGATTCTTTAGCGTGTAACATTTCGGGGGAGGAAATGTGTACATCAAAGACTTATTTGACTTTGGTGTATAACAACATCCGAGAACTAAAAATTAACTTGGAGGTTTTAGTTTATTCTTCTATGAGTTGTTTGGGTAAGTATAGTACATAGTGTGTGATGCATATACATGATCTCTTGAATGAATCACACTATCTAATCCGCAATTAAGAAGTCAGATTTGATGCTAAGTGTGGTTTACTTCATCTTCTACAAATTACGCTACAAGCTTAAACTGCTATAGTTAGAAGATATGTTAATTACATCAAAGTTTCAGATTTGCTTCGAATGGTTGTCTGTTTGGGGGGAAGCAGTTAAACTGTTTGTAGTCATGCGGTATGAACTGGGGGAAGTCAACTCAGAAGATACATTTATGTACAATAACATCAACAACATCTCTACCTTTCAGAAGAAAGAACACCATCATATTCATTCCTTCGTATCTCATACTCAAAGTTCAAAGATATACTTCCGCAACTCTGATAAATCAAAAAGAACTTCTCAATCATCAAAGTTGTTGATCAAGACAAAAGTTCTACATGAGGAAGAATGTAAGCTGTCAAGAAAGTATGAGTATGCTGGTCAGAAGCTTCAAAAGACAAATCAAGATGGATTCATGGTAAAGAATGATGCTATGAAAAGATCTCAATAGGCAAGCAAAAAGGAAAATGGGAAAGATCAAAGGTCAAAATAAAAAAGATCACTAGTGCCATGATTTGGAACAAGATTACTATTTACACATTAAGATCTAGTCAAAACGAGCATATTAAATTATTAAAAGATCAAGGTCTTAAGATGTGTCTCAAGGATCACCTTTGGGGGAGATTGTTAGGAATAGAAAGTGTTGATCATTAATGCAATCAAAGAGAGATCTCAATGATCGTCCCTTGGGGGAATTTTTTGGAATGATATATAGATGCACGATCTTTTGAGATAAAAAAGTTTTAGTGTGAATTAAATAGATAAAGAAAAGTTAATGGTAATAGGTTAGGAGTGAAAGGCTCGGAACGGGAATGAATAAAAGTTACAGAGGATCCTCGACAAATAGATAAAAGCTAAGAAACAAGAGCTAGTAGCTCATCCTTGTATTTGGGTATAAATACCCCATCCCTACCTCATTCATGAGGTGGTGTCTTCTAATTCAATCTCATTTTCTCTCCCCCACTTTCTCTCTCTACTTCTAATCCTCCTCCTCCCTCTTTCTCTCTCTACTTTCTCTTTCTAGTCTTTCTCTCTCTATAACAAACACACACAACACCTAAATACACACTTTATTGCTTATTGATCTTAAAATCAAGACCTAACAGAAAACAAGTAAAAGAAACTAGTACTCTCCTGGTTTGCTTAATAATGGAGAAGAAACATGTGATCACTGGTTAAATCATCCTCTAAGAATCATCCAATGAAACTTCCTAAGAACTTCCAATCTTCTTCTCATCAAATATAACTTGTAATCAAAGACAAAGACAACTACACCAAGCATAAATTTGGCAAGATAGATATATATATATACAACGAGAGGTTAAGGTTTTGACTCTATGAAAGCAGTAAAGATAGGATGAGAGTAATGATGTAATCATAGGTTTAAGAAGGTTTATAAAAGAATAACAAAAAATTTAAATGTTGTGCAAACTATTTTTTGAAAAATTTCAAATTTTCCTATAGCTGGGCTCATGATGCTGTCAGGATAAATTCTAACGGCGTCTCCAGGCTCTAAGCAAAATTTTATTTTCATTTTCTTTGAAAAACTTCATGCACGCGATTATATAAGTTATTTCTTGTATGAAATTGTTGCATGAAACCTGGGATTAGTCAATACAATCATATGACTCGAACTGACGCGAATTAATCTAAACAATTTATTAATTATGTTTGAATTAGTTCTTAAAAACCGGATATTTCCCCTACACTTATTTTGTTACAAAATACCTTTGATTGCAATTAAGACGAGGTTAAAGAAAAAGCAAAGCATGATTACATAAATGATGAATTCAAACATAGAAGAATAACTGAGAATAATTAAAACACAAGACACTCCTAATATGCAAGAAAATAAACATTGGGTTGCCTCCCAAGAAGTGCTTTTCTTTATTTATGAGTCGTGTAGCTAGACTCGAAGTCACACGCTAAGTGTCACAAAATTGGTCCAAGTTGATGATTTCCCTTGGACTTTCTCTTTCGGATGAGAATACTAAGATGTGGTGTAACATCCTGGAATTTTTGAAATTTTGAATGAACGATTTCAATCTTTGACTTTTAGGCGAAGTACTGGCTTGGCTTTATATAGAACGTTCTCTCGAAATCCACTGATTTTCACGACTCGAACTCTAAAGCAATTTGATGTGAAATGACATTCCTGACAACTTTTTAGTTTTACCCGAGACCTGAAAACAGTCAGAAAGTGACTGAAATGCCCTCGCAAGATTTAGAAACGAGAAAATAATTAAATTATATTTAATTATCACGTTTTATTAAATAAAAATATTTAATATAATAATAGCAATCTTAATTAAAAGCGTTTGTTGAAGAACTGCGAATATTAGAGTTGAAATCCATTTTTTTCTTTCTTTTTCAGACAGGCTGTAACCCGGTTCACAAAATAAATAACAGATATTTTATAAATGGTTATTAAAAGGTATTTAATGAATATACTATCCAAAGTAAATATCAGAATTTTGAGTCGGGAAAATGATTTGGAAAACAAATGCGCAAGGTTTGAATTTTGAAGATAGCTAGTCGAGTAAGAAAAAAAAAAAAAAAAATAGCTAAACGAGTCGAAAAAAATCCGAACTAGACTATTTTACAAAATAAATACTAGAAAGGGTTAAATATTGGGTCATCCTGTGAAAAAGTTTACAAAATTTCACCCTGAAGTTATTATAATGACTCTCTCCTTGACCATTTCTTTTTTTTAACTTTTAATAGTTTAAATAAAATGTGTTAATAACATTTATTCATATTCCATCTCAAATTATTACAAGTCACTCTACTCATATATACACTACTCCTCTCCAAAATATCGGCCACCCCCTCCCAATCCTCCGGCAGCCACTCTTTTCCGGCACACCGCCGACGGCAAGTTTTCCGGCAGAGTTTTCCGGGGCCTCAACACAACGATGCTCCTCCTCAACGGATCTACTCGTATCCCCTATAACATCGCCACCACGCACCGCTCCCCTTAACCAGATGCCTCCCCACCGACGCAACCATAACATCACCACATCTCCATTCCTCGTCGCTCATCTTATAACGGGCTGTTTGCGTTTGGTTGTGCCTTAGCAAACCCACGAAAGGGTGGTGCGTTTTGTGTTATAGATTTTAGCAGCTAGGGGGTGTTTGTTTGGCTGTCACGCCAACAAAAGGGCCCTGTGTTGGTTTTGTTATATAATTTTAGGCGTGCGTTGGGGTTGGATGTAGATCCCCAGCTGCGGGGTGGTTTTGGTTATAAAGAGTACACCAAATAGGGGTTTTGTTTTGGTTCCGTTGGTTAGACACAGCGCACAAGGGTGCGTTTGGCTGTCTCAGCCACGCACAAGGGTGCGTTCGTTTTGTGGTATCCACCAGCGATGGGTGCGTTTGGGCTCGACAGAAAAACCAACCAGGGTGCGTTTGCTGGTTCGTACCACCCAAAAGGGTGTGTTGGTTTTATAATAAAAACAGCCACAAGGGCGTTTGGTAGAGGGTGTAACAGCCGCAAGGTGGCTGTTTGGTCCAAGGGGCGTTTGGTTTTATTCTCACCAGAGGGTGCGTTTGGTTATGTGTTTAAACAGTGAAGGGGTTGAAGAATTAAAAAGAAAAGTTAAGATAAAGGGTGAAAAGAAAGAAGCCCTCCTTACACTTAGGCAGAAACCGGGTCAATACTTAAACTGTCAGAAACACTAAGCCATTGTCTGGTCATGAAGACAGTCATCATGGACCCAGTAACGCAATGCACAACCCTTCCTAGCCACTCAAGGTCTCTCAAAAGACTCTTGTTTCATTTCTCATGGAGATTAAACACATTTCTATAGATTTTCTCACTCTGAGTTAGTTGGTATTAAAAAGGTGGCAGTCTGCTCCAGCCTTCGATTACTAAAAACCAAAGTGCACTATCAAGTCTAGAGCCGTAAAAGAGATCATCCATAAATCTCATTAGGACACTTATCCATAATATGCTTGCTAATTCACACAATGTGAAAACTAGAAATATATGAAGTGTCCTACGCTTTATCCTTGTGATTTTGCTAGAACATCAGAGTGATACCTAAAAAGTATTTACAATGACGATGGAAATCCTTCCAGAGCCAACATCAAACAAGCTCTGTGGTAGGTGACTTGTGAGATCCTACACGGATTGAACTTGTGATACTGGATATCTATTCGGTCCAGCTTATGAATTGATGGATGAATTTTGAAAAAGTTAAAACTGTTGGTGTGTTATAAAAACCGTTTGCATCTTAACACACTGACTGATTTTCTAAATCAATTTTCAATCTTATGTCTATGGGAAGCCTCACAAGGGTATATGGACATAGGAAAGCTGAACATGAAATGACAGCTTAATCGGGAAGATAATAACTTATCGGTTCACTCTTACCGTGTTGTCTGCTTTGAGACGCTCCGGTAATAAGTACGGATAGTGCAGTTGCGAAACCCTGTCAAGGAGATTCTATGGAATTCTACCTGATCACAGGCAGTATTTATACTGATTAACGGGGAACCGTGGTTGTTACAATCGTATTCGACAAAGTGACAAAGCCACTTTCGTCCATATATGTTGTTTATCACTAACCCATTAATGCATATTTCCTAACGGTGGTAGCAGTTACCCGATGACACGTCAAAGATAATACCACATGCTCATACTCGACCGACATAAGTAAAAACATCATGAAAGCTCAAGTACATGTTTCAAGACTTCCGCTACTCTGATATCGTACGTCTTTCTTGAAGTGATGAAGTATTAAGTTGATACCGTACGTCTTCCATAAAGTGACGAAGTGTTAAAGTTAAAGAATCTCAAGAAACATGGTTACACACGCTTTTAACATCAAGAACAGTATGAGCATGCCAGTCCAGAGGTCACAAGATCATAAGAAGGCAAAAATCACAAGATGGAAAAAAAATATTATGCTTGGTTGATGATCTCAAGAAGCTCAAAGATCACATACAAGTCAAGTCAAAGTACAAGCTAAAGCCTAAAAGTCTAAAGATTGCTACATCAAGATTTACAAGACAAAGATCAAGATAACAAGACTATGAGCTAAAGATTGAAGACATTCATAGAATGTATAGCTTATGTTTTTTGTAAATTGGAGTGACCTCCCTTAGGGGGAGATTGTTAGAAATCGAGAAAAGACTCGGTTACTTCCAAAATTGTAATAATATAGCTTGTAGCGTAATATTTGGAAACTTACCAAGCTAACCGGGTCAATATAAGTCATCCTTATGTTGACCAAACAATGCAAGGTATAAATACCCCTCTCCATGCCTTGGAGAGGGTTGATTGTTCATTTGGTTATTCACATAATACATTTTCCTTTCTTTCTCTCACTAAGTGCTACAACCCTCCTTTCTCTCTCTAAACTTTCTATCTTGTATATTGTTAAGTGATTTGATACTTCTACAAGTTATTTCCTGTATGAATTACTGCATAGAACCTAAGATTAGTTAATACAATCATGTGACTCGAAACTGACACAAATTAATCTAAACAATTTATTTTAGATGTTTGAATTGGTTCTTATAAACAAGATGATTTCCCCTACACTTATTTTATGCAAAATACCTTTGATTGTTAATAAGACTAAGCTAAAAACAAAACAAAGCATGATTACAAAATATATTTCAAACATACAAGAATAAATGATAAAGAATTAAAACACAAGACACTCCTAAGTGTGGGAAAATAAATATTGGGTTGCCTCCCAAAAAGCGCTTCTCTTTATTTATGAGTCTTGTAGCTAGACTCGAAGTCACACGTCCTCGCGTGACTTCTCCTTCATCAGCAATTCTAGTCAAATATTCGGGTCCAAGCTCTAAACATTCCTTATAGAACCCTAATATTTTGCTCATTACGTACTCCACCCCTCTTCTTTTTTCTTCCTCGTTCCTAAGGTAGACTGACTTAGTGTGCTCTCTTTCTAGGTCTGATAGCGAGTTGTACTGTTCTATCTTATGGGACATCTTATAGGCAATTTCATCGGTCCCGTTTGTGAACCTCACTACTCCTTCAGGTGGGTCATAAGTCATGTTAGATATTTTAACAAAGGGATTTCCTAATACTACTTATGACAGCCTAGGGTCTATGATTGAGCTAATATCTTCAACAATCATGAAGTCTATGACATAAGTGAAGTTTCCTATAAAGACGTGCATTCCCTTAATTCTTTCTGTAAAATTGTTCACTCCTCTATTTATATCTTCCCTAGGGTCAAGTGTTCTTCTCATGATCTAATTATACAGCATTCGGGTCATGATATTCAGGGGCGAGTTAAAATCTATATAGCCTTTTTTAATATGCAAATGTCCAATGTTGCATGGTATTTTAAGGTTTGACAGACATCCTTCTGTGATGATGGGGTTTCTCAAAAATATTTAGGGGATTGAGCCACACATTAGATACTTATGATATGGTAGCTCACTCCTAGTAGGGAATATGTCAAAATAGTCTACCTCTAATTATCCTACTCCAGCGTTTTCATCTACTTCAGGTTCCTCCTCGCGGGAATCATCATTCTTCTTAATTATCTTAATAAACATCACGTCACTATCATCCCTTTTCGTGAAAACAAATTCTGTGTCGGATGACTGGGGAACCAAGCTGAGTGATTCGAAGAATGAACTGAGTTGGTGGAATTTTTCGGTTACGAATGAAACTGATGGATCAGGTGCTGAGGAAGAATTGGTATTGATGTTTTATGGGTCATCCATTTCTTCTCGCTCTTCTTCTGGCTTGTTGTTTTGGGATTCGTTCGATGGCTTGGGACATATTATGATAGCGTTGATCGAACTATGGATTCGGGTTGAGCATTGCAGGTCTTCTGTTAGGGAAGAATGAGCAGATAAAACTATAGGGGTAGAGTTAACATTCAGTTTCGGGTTCTTAACCATGTCACTAGGAAGTGCTCCCGTTACTCGATCAGTGATGGCCTTCAAGACTGTGTCAATTTTATTGGTCATCTTACTTTGTTGTTGTTTGAAATCGGCTTCAAACTTGGACAACCTAGGGTCTTGAGATGCCATGAAGTTGGACACCAATCCTTTGAGATTTGATTAATTGTTAAAATTTTGAGGATTGTTGTTGATGGAACGGTTCGTGAATGAAGCATTTTGCTGAAACCGGTTAGATGGGTTTGAAAAGTTATTTTGAGAGTTTTGGGGTTGTCTCCACCTAAGGTTTGGGTGACTTTTCCATGACGGATTGTAGGTGTCACCAAGATAGTTTTGCTCTGTTTTGAAAGTGTACCACTTACCTCCCGCTTCATCAGTACACGAGGACGCATACTCAACAAAAGCTTGCTCGGAATTTTCCATGGAGTACTGAGTGTCGTGGGGACCACTGCAGATCTCACATGAAGAAGTGATTTTGTTCACTTGAACATGTTGCTTAGGAGTAAGATGAGCTTCCATCAAGCGTTGGACTTGATTTTCGAGCTCAACGAACGGACAGATGTACTCGGGACATCTTGAGGCAAAGAGATTGCCTTGACCGGCTTAGCGAAGTCCCTTGGTGTAACACCCCGACAATGGCGGAAACTCAGGAATGCAATATAATAATCAATCATAACACAAGATACAAAATAGAGAAAACTACATTGCATAAACTCCAAGTGTTATGAAGACCATCAACCTTACACAAACTTAAGTGATGTCCTAAATCGCAACTAAAATCCACAATCTCTTACAATTATTCAAATGCCCACACAGGGGACCATAATCCAA
>BQNB010069874.1:3089-33336 GCA_026074375.1 Tanacetum coccineum
GATCATATTTACCCGGTTAAATATACGTATTATATATTATATTATATATATTTTTGAGAGTGAAATTTCCTTAGGGAATTTTTTTAATTGCTCTTGTGGAATATTATTTTTATAGTATATTTTATAGGGTATATAAAACCTCTATCAGAAGTTCAGTCAGAATCCTAGAGATAACAAAAGAAATAGGAATAGTTTTAAGTTTACAAAGAAAGCTTGTTTTGTATGTGGGAGTTTCAACCATCTAATCAAAGACTGTGATTTTCATGATAAAAAGATGGTACAAAAACCTGTGTTAAATAATGTGAAAAAAGGAACTGGTCAAAGGGAAGTTAGACAAGTTTGGAATAATGCAATGACGGTTAATTATCAAAATTTCTCTAATTCTAGACGGGATTTTGCTCCAACAGTAGTTTTAACCAAGTCTGGCATATTACCAATTAGTGATGCTAGGCAAAGCTCTTCAAGAGCAGCAGCACTAGCTAGTGCTGCTAGGCCTATTAATACTGCTGCACCTAAACCCCTTGTAAATGTTGCAAGACCTAGACCAAATGCTTTTCATAAGTCACACTCACCATCTAGGACACCTTTTAACCAACAAACAACACTTAAAAATAGAAATTTGAATGACAAAGTTAATACTACTAAGGTAAATTCTGTTAATACTGCTAAGGGAAACAAAGTGACAAGTGCTGTTGGGGAATAAGGGATGAATGCTGTTAAGTCCTCAACATGCTGGATTTAGAGACCAAAAGGAAATGTTATTGACCATATCTTCAAAGACAGTGGATCATACATGCCTAAAAGATTTGATTATGTTGATCCACAAGGCAGACTCAAGTCAGTAATGGCTTGGGTCCCCAAGATAAACTAATTCTCTTATTTTGAGTGCAGGGTAATCCATAATATGCTTTACAAGATCAAGGAATGTTTGACAGTGGATGCTCTAGGCATATGACTGGGAACAAGTTCTACCTCTCAGATTATCAAGATATTGATGGTGGATTTGTTGCATTTAGAGAAAGTTCTAAAGGAGGTAAAATTACTGGAAAAGGTAAAATTAGAACTAGGAAATTAGACTTTGAAGATGTATACTTTGTAAAGGAACTTAAGTTTAATCTTTTCGCTGTCTCACAAATATGTGACAAGAAAAACAATGTTCTTTTCACTGAGACTGAATGTTTTGTTCTATCTCCTGATTTTAAGCTACTTGATGAAAGTCAAGTCTTGCTTAAAATTCCTAGACAAAATAGCATATACAGTTTTGATCTAAAGAATGTTGTTCCTTTAGGAGATTTGACTTGTTTATTTGCAAAGGCTATAATAGATGAGTCAAATTTATGGCATAGAAGGCTTGGTCATATAAACTTTAAAACAATGAACAAACTTGTGATGGGAAACCTTGTTAGAGGTTTGCCTTCAAAGCTTTTTGAAAATAACCATACATGTGTTGCCTGTCTGAAAGGAAAGAAACACAAAGCGTCCTGTAAGACCAAAACTGTGAGATCTATTTGCAAACCTTTACAGTTATTGCACATGGATTTATTTGGACCAATTTATGTGAGGAGTATAAATAGAAAGAGTTACTGCATAGTTGTCACTGATGACTTTAGTAGATTTAGTTGGGTTTTTTCTGGCCACTAAGGATGAGACTCCTAAAATCCTTAAGAACTTCATAACTGGAATAGAATACCAATCAGATCATAAGGTTAAAACAAAAAGAAGTGACAAAGGAACTGAATTCAAGAATAGGATTATGAATGAGTTCTATGATATGAAGGGTATTAGAAGGGAATTTAGTGTTGCTAGGACTCCTCAGCAAAATGGTGTTGCTGAGAGAAAGAATAGGACTCTAATAGAGGTAGCTAGAACTATGCTAGCAGATTCCAAATTACCAACTACCTTGTAGAGGAGAACTTAGACATAAATTTTCTTAACAACAAACCAAATGTTGCAGGAACTGGACCTAATTGGATGTTTGATATTGATACTCTAACTATGGCTATGAATTATCAACCAGTTTTTGAAGGGAATCAAACTAATGGTAATGCATGTACCAAATAAAATATTGATGCAGGACAAGCTGAAATGAGTGCAGTTCCTGGTCCATAATATGTTCTGCTACCACTTTTGACTTCTGACTCTCAAAATCCAAAGAGCTTAGAAGATGAGATTACTGATGATGCTGAAAAGAAGAATGGAGTTGAGGATCCAGTAAAAAAAGATGACATAAATGGTCCAGGGGAGGCTACTAACACTAATAGCACTAACAGACTTAATACTGTTAGTTCACTTGTTAATACTGTTAGTTTATCTTTTACTACTGTGGATCCATGAAGAGCAAGAGACCAAAGGAATGATTTTGAAAGTGTGTTTGGACAAGACAAGGATGCTAATAGTACTTACAGGATGTTCACTCCTATTGATGCTGCTGAGTCCTCTTACAAAAATCTTGGTGGTTCAACTCTGGTTAATGTTGCTACTCCTTCTAATGCTGATTATCCTACTGATCCTCTCATGCCTGATTTGGAGGATACTGCTGATCTTCAAGATACTGGTATATTTAGTAATGCATATGATGATGAAGAAGTGGGTACAGAGGCTGACCTCAGCAACTTGGAAACAACCATGAGTGTCAGTCCTATTCCCACAACCAGAATTCACAAGGATCATCCTAAAAAACAGATCATTGGAGATATAAATTCAGCTACTCAAACAAGGAGAATGATCAAGATGTATGAAGAACATGCTATGCTCAGTTACATTAACAAGTAGAGGAGAACAAATTACAAAGATTATCAAAACTACTTATTTGCCTGTTTTCTCTCTCAAATGGAACCTAAGAAAGTTATTCAAGCTCTGGTAGATTCAAGCTGGGTAGAGGTAATTCAAGAAGAGTTGCTACAATTTAGGTTGCAGAAGGTTTGGAGATTAGTTGATTTACCCAAAGGCAAACATGCCATTAGAACAAAATGGGTCTATAAAAACAAGAAGGATGAGAGAGGAATAGTAGTTAGAAACAAGGCAAGATTGGTTGCACAAGGTTACACCCAAGAAGAAGGAATTAATTATGATGAGGTTTTTGCTCCTGTTGCTAGGATTGAAGCAATCAGGTTATTTTTAGCCTATGCATCATTTATGGGGTTTATTGTGTACCAAATGGATGTGAAGAGTACCTTTTTATATGGCATAATAGAAGAGGAGGTATATGTGTGTTAATCTCCTAGCTTTGAAGATCCTCAGTTTCCTAACAAGGTTTACAAGGTAGATAAGGCCTTATATGGTCTTCATCAAGCTCCTAAAGCCTGGTATGAGAATTTGTCTACCTACTTAATAGAAAATGGATTTAGAAGAGGGATCATAGATAAGACTTTGTTCATCAAGAAGGACAAAGGTGATATATTGTTAGTTCAGGTGTATTTAGATGACATCGTATTTGGGTCTACTAAGAAGGATGGTGGAATCTTCATTAGCCAAGACAAGTATGCGGCTGATATATTGAAAAAGTTTGATTTCTCCTCAGTAAAGACATCAAGCACTCCATTGGAGACTAAAAAAGCATTGATCAAGGATGAAAAAGCTATATGGATGTACACTTATATAGATCAATGATTAGATCACTAATGTACTTAACAGCTTCTAGACCAGACATAATGTTTGCGGTTTGTGCTTGTGCAAGGTTCCAAGTTACTCCAAAAACTTCACATCTTCATGCTATGAAGAGGATCTTTAGATACTTAAAAGGCCAACCTAAATTGGGCCTTTGGTATCCTAAGGATTCACCATTTAACTTGGAAGCTATTTCAGATAGTGATTATGTTAGACATAGCCTTGACAGGAAATCTACAACAAGAGGATGTCAATTTCTTGGCAAGAGGTTGATTTTATGGCAATGTATTTTTGAAATGATGAAATTTTTTAAAACCTTGCATTGATGGGATATGAACAGCTTTCTTCAAAACTTAATTTTCAAAAAGTTTCATTCTCACCTCAATGGAAATTTCTGATACATACCATCCTTCATTGTATAAGATCAAAATCAACTGCTTGGAATGAATTTTTAACTAATTTGGCTTCAGCAGTTATATGTTTGGCAAAGGGTCAAAAATTTAATTTTACTAAATTAATTTTTGATGGTATGTTAAGGAACTTGGATCCAAAGATATTTTTAATGTATCCAAGGTTTTTACAACTCTTTTTGAATAACCAGTTTAAAGATTTACCAGAACCTTTTAATGATACGTATGAGACACCAACACACAGTAAAAAGGTTTTCTCTAATATGGCAAGGAAAAGTAAAATTTTTTCAGGAAAGGTTACTCTACTTTTTGACTCTATGTTGGTGCAAAACCAAGCACCTGAGGGTGAAGACTTAGCAATACCTCCTGAACCCCAACCCACACCCTCTACCTCACAACCAAATGTTTCAGAACCTCAAACTGAATCACTTCAAACTAAAACACCTCCAACAGTTTCCCATGTACTTCAAACTGAAGCTCACATTGAGCAAATACTCCCATCTCCATCTACATATCAAAGAAAACAAAGAAAGACTTAAAAACAAAAGAGAGCCAAAAAGGTCAATGAGTTACCTTAGACTAGTGTGCCTCTTGACCATGGAGTAGATGAGGCTGTCCATAAGGAGGGGGTGACAATATAGAAAGGGCTATCACTACTGATGCTAGCTTAGTTACAGCATAAGACTGTGATAACATAATTAGGACCCATACCATGGCAATGCCTAATGTTGACATTCCTCAGGGAATGGATACAGTTGGCAGTCTTAAGCGCCAAGAAACCATAGGGGGTGCTCTCGCTCAGACTAGATCTGAGAAAGTGCTTAAAAAGCTCAATGAACCACCTCTCCCAGAAGGTCACACATCTAGAAGTGGGAAGGGTAGCATGGAACATACTTTTGAATTGATGGACACTGTACCACCTACACCCCATGATTCACCTCTCACAGGAGGTTACACACTTAAAAGTGATGAGGGTAGGCTAAAACTGAAAGAATTAATGGCTATATATATAAAATCATCAAAACAGGTGCTTGACTTAGAGAAAGAAAAGGATGCACAAGCTACAAAGATCCTCAAACTAAAGCAAAGAGTCAAGAAATTAGAAAGAAAGAGGAAGTCAAGCATCTCACACCCAAGAAGGAGGATATACAGGCAAGTTGAGTCTTTTGATGATGATTTGGATGAGGAGGATGCATCTAAGGCTTATGTCTTCATATATATAGTGAGCATAAAGTTAAGAACACACACACACTTCACTTAAGCAATAAATTTAGCAAAACACTCTCCATTTTCTTTTCTTTTTCTCTCGGGTCCAACAGCAGATTCGCAACCATAACACACACAAATTTCATACACACACAAGAGTTCTAAGATCATTAGCAAGGTTATCTAAGGTGAATTGAAGTCTTTTTTGGGTATTTGCAAGGGTTTATTCAAGTGTCTTCAAGTTAGGGTTTTCATTTGGAGATTAGGGTTTTCATCCAAGTTATTCGAATTAGGGTTTGATTACAAGGGTGTGATCTTATTCATTAATTCTATCACCTCATTATCTAAGGTCCATTGTAAGATTTAATCTTTTCAATACTCTACTTTCATGTTTTATATAATTATGTATAGTTAAATCATCACCTAGGTATATTTTATAAAGTTTATAAAATATATACATGCTAAATCATACACGAAATCACCTTGTACATGGCAAACATGATGTTTAAAATATGTTAATATGTTTTAAACAAGGGTTTTACAAGCAATGAATAATTTATATAAATTATTTGTTAAGTTATGAATATTTATATAATTATAATGTTTATAAAGTTAAATAAATATGTTGGACAATTTCTTGGACACTATGGACACATTATGATGGACATCATTTAGAGGACTAAATTTATATTCAAGTGTTGTTAATTTATAAATTAGAGGACTTGTAGAAATTAAATTGTTAAAAGTTTATAAAAGAAACTTTCTATAAAAGAAATACTCTAACAGTTTGAGTTTTCTGTTTTGATTTGAATCATTGAAAAATCAGTAGATATTTTATACAAATAGTACATCTCATAAGGATCGTAAGCATGTAAAGAACTCAAAAATCCGAATTATAACGAAGGAGATATGGTATTTACAAAATTATACGTAAAAGTGTTTTTATAAAAGTATTTTTATAAAAACTCCAAGGTTTTCGAATCTGATAAAATGGAAACTTATTTTTTTGAAAAAGTACAAGTTATGAGGATTTCAAAACTGCAAAGTACATCAAGAAATGATTTAAAATGAAGAAGTTACGTTAATTGCAAGTTTACGATAAAACGTATTTTTATAAAACATGCTACTTTTCATAACAGTGGGCTGTTAGAAAATAATTTTCTTAAATAGAACTTTTAATTACGAAGACGTGGACATAAAAATCACTAAAAACTGAATTAAAACGAATGAGATACAATTAAAATACGATTTCAATAATTAAAATTTATAAAAAGTAATTTTATAAATTTTCACTTACTATTACTGTTCATAACAGTACATACAAATATAATGGATGTAAAATTTGATTAGATTTTTTAAATACGAATCCATACATATAAAGAACGTATAAAACGGAGTTAAAACGAAAAAGATATAAGGTTTATAAAACTTTATGCACTATTTTTATACTTGTGCACTATTTTATGAAAATCAATTAAACTAATTATATAATATTATTATATAATTACATAAAGGTGTTAAACAATTAGTTTTCATAAATGATCAATTGTTGGACAAATATGACATTTTTACAAATACGAATACATGAACATTATTTTACAAAGTACAAACTTATATTGTTTAATTTTATAAATTAAACAAACATGTTTAGGTGGTGATGTAACTATATAGAATTATATGGTGTGTTAGTTATTCAAAGTACATAGTACTCATAAGACCTATATTTAATTAGGTTGTATTTGAATTTCGCCTGTCGATTCACTCACTTAATTTATTTCATTCACTTCATTTACTGAGGTGTGTTCATAGCCCTATGTTTTACTATATCAATGGTTTACAACTTTTGGGGTGAGAAACATGCGTTATTTTATGATTGGACGCAAGTGCACATTTTTACATGGTTACGTGTTTGCCTAAGTAGCGATAACCCTCTGAGCCCATTATCATAAACTGTCAATTACTTTGTGTGAGTGTAAATGTTATAAATAGACCTATTTAGGATTGACATCCCCGTTTGGGTGAGACGCGCTCACTGTGCCTGTTTTCCGGACAACGGACGTATACCATGTCGGATTTGGGATGTTGCGGGTTAGAACATCATCAAAGGCAATGTTGGCAATTTATCTTGCAATTCATACATGTCGAGGTTCAGTGTCATGAGCTTAGGGAAACGTAATTACTTTTTGTGATGTTTGCATCTGTTGCATTATCATACACATGGAAATCTTGTGGTCATGCACTATATTTACATAAATTTGTGAATTCACCAACTTTATGTTGACGTTTTAAAGCATGTTTTTCGTAGGTCAATAAGGTGCAAGTCAAGGATACATTGGTGGTCGTTATTTTGGATATCATTGCATAAAGATTTAGAGCATTACATTTTTGGGGATATTTGTTATGTTTTAAAAATTTTACATTTACAAGTGAACACGTTAAGCCATCATGCTTTTGTAACAAACAATTTCAGTTTATCCAATGTATCTGTTTTCAAATGACTCATTTAGAGGTCGTTCTCATATCTTGTGCTATTGATCTATGATGTAACGCTCCCGGACACATTATTCCGCTGCGACCCTATTTGGGGGTGTTACAAATTGGTATCTAGAGCCAAGGTTATAGAGAACCAGGTCAAATATTTTTACTTGGACTATAACCGTTTTCAAACATTGCATCATACAAAGCGATTCTCATAGGACATTCATTCATACATTATTTGTTGCATTATTTGGATATACTAGATGCTGCATGGTTCACAGGCGTGTTTATAATATATTAAGTATATTATTATTGGCCTTATATATGTACTAACGTAAACTCTGTTTGAGTGTTACAGATTCAGTCATGTCATCGGATTCAGCATCATCCGAGGTTACGTATACATCTATATCATCTCACGGAGACCCGCTAGCATGGGCTGTGGACTTGATGGGACTTGTTTGGACTCCGAAGACCGAGACTCGCACAAAGGCGTGCTACCGCATCACCAGAATTACGTGCTTGGCCTTTGGGGGGGCGGGGGGGGTGGGACCATAGCAGCCATAGCAGGCACCGCTCTCGCTAGAATACGTGCCGGCACTAGAGTACCCCAAGTACTTGACCCCATCTGATGAAGAGGTTCCCTTTAAGGATCAGCCTTATGGTGCTACTGATTTACCCGTAGCCCTATCCCCGAGCTACATTATTGATTCTGAATCGGAGGAGGATCCCGAGGATGACTCTGAGGATGGTCCAGTAGACTATTCAGCTAATGGAGGTGACGACGATGACGATGATGACTCCTCTGATTATGCTATTATAAGGAAACAAATACTGAAATAAAATATATACAAAACTCAAATTTAAAACCTAATTAGCTCCCTGGCAGCGGCACCAAAAATTTGATGCATATTTATTTTTAAATATATTTTTACTCAAGTTTTAAATTTATAAAACTCGATCTACCTGACAACACACTAACGGGTAGAGAACCCGATCGTAGGTAGTACAGAATGGTAAATTTGAGGTCGTCCCAAGAGCTAAAAGGCGGTTACAAATCTGAGTTTAAGTTGGTTGTCACATTTTAAAAGCTATTTTGATGAAAAGAATAAAACTTAATTGAAATGAACTAGGTACGAAAGAAGAGAAGATGATACGGTCCTAATTACTTATTAATTAACTTAATGATCCACTTATTCTACTTAATGTGAAAGCAAGGATTGAATGACTATCTAATCCTCAATTATCTCGCAAATCTCAGCCCTTATAGTAACATGGATTTTGTCTCACTGGTCATGACGAGCGAGCATCATATTTGGCATTATTATGGCCAAAGTAATATAACTAAAAAGATAACCATAAATAGCAAGAAGTAAATGAATCATAATGATAATTAATAAGATAAGCTTAGCCAAAAACTGTATTCATACAATCAGTCTTACCGTCAATTAATGATAGTAATAAAAACATGATAATCGAACCAAACGAGTATGATGATGATGATCGGGACCGGATTCTTCCTTCTTGAAAGGCTGGAGAGTGCTGAAAAACGACTTGAGGAGATGTCCTAGTCGTCCCCTCAGATGGGAGGAAGAAGGATGACTCTTAAGGCTGAATTCAGCCCCTATTTATAGGTTTCTGAGGGTTTACGGCGTAACTTATTTGTAGGTTACGCCATAACCTTGGTGATGTCGACATTCTAAAATATAGGCAAAAATGGACTTTATGGCGTAATTTATTTTTGGTTACGTCGTAACGAAAGTTTATGGCGTAACCAATTTTTGGTTACCCCATAACGAAAGTTTATGGCATAACCAATTTTTGATTATGCCATAAACCCTTCAGCATACTTGTAGTAAATGCAAATTGACTTCTGATTAGTTACGACGTAACCACATAAGGTGTTACGCCATAAAGTGCTGACGCGGCTTTCCATATTAAAGGCTTGAATATGTTATGACGTAACTAGTTGCCATGTTACGCCGTAATGTTTACTTGGACATATCATCTTTCCATAATCACGAAGTGTTACAACGTAAATCGTATGTTGGTTATGCCGTAATGTTGTTGATGACGCGACTTTCCTTGCCGTAAATCAGGTGATGACACAGCTTGCCTTGAATAGATTATGGCGTAACACCATCGGTGGTTATGTCGTACAGTCTTGAATTCATCAATAATTGCACTTTTAGTCCATTTTCTCGTGTTTCTTATCATATACTTGCTTTTTTCCTGAAAACTATAAAATACAGAAAATATCTTGTTCTCAAGTGTTAGTGAAACATTTGCAAGTAATTTAGGGGATAAAATGACACTAAAAAGTATTAAATAATTGATGTTATCAAATACCCCCCACTTGACTTCTGCTTGCCCTCAAGTAGAACCTGTTAGAATATTTCATAAAAATTTTTCTCGGATATAACTCTAAGAAATGAATCTATAAAACACTTATGCCAGAAAACATGAAAGCCAAACACCTTAGAAAAAGGGATAAAAAGTCACTCAACTCTCCATTAGTCTAAGTGTTTCATTTTTGGGGTGATCGCTCAATTGCACAGTCATAACATGTATTCTATCATAAGCTTGGAAAGTATACAAAACTGCACCAGTTAGAATTAGGGTCTAAATATTTCTTAAAGGCAACAAGGGTAATATGGTTTTAAAGGGTGATAAAAGGGTTAGGATAGACATGGGATACACATTTAATAGTTGGTAATATAAAAAACACAAAACAAATAGTCAAGTAAAAATCTAAGGTATTCATTACCAGCTACTGTCCACCCATAGTCCAAGTCCTTCGGTGCGAAAATATGATTATATCATCATGATGGGTTAGCTAATAATGAGATGTTGCAGAGCATGCTAACCCATTCTTCACTCATTGGATGGCTTATAGTTGCACCATCCTCCAAAACACTAGGTGGCTTATAGTTGCACCACCTTTATACATGTTGGTTTTATAACACGTAACCAACATCAGGAGTTATAACACTAAAGTGGTTTATAGTTGCACCCCTTTTTATTTTATTTTTATTTTTTACAGTTCTCCTGTACATAAGAATACATCCTCCGACTTGAGATAAACAATATCGAAAGTGATAGAGCCAGGGGGTCTTCATATGATCAATAATATATCTTCAATCAAAGTGCCAATCTTCGAACTTCATTTGCCTGAACCATAGACTTAAGTAGCCAGCAATTTCAACACATAGATATTTACAAACTATAAGGTAGGCTAAGGTGAAATGGTGAAACGAAACATATAGAGTAGGGTGAAAACATAGATTGGCTTAACAAGGTGATCTAGGGGTGTCTTGCACTAATAATGAGTGCGACAAAAGGGTTTATTATGGGAGGTCGACAAGTCAGTGTAACAAGTCAATAAACACACACATATAGGCTTTTTGGGTGAATTCCTAAATGTTGCCTTCTTGAACTATCAATTCCTGCTAATCAATTAGGTCTCGAAATTATGTACAAGCCAAGTTCTAAAGTCTACAATACTACCGGCACACTTAATTTTATGGTGGATTTTTGTAATATGGATGAAAATGGATCATCGGGCTTTAACCTCACCAAGTAATAATAAAGGGTAGTGTGCATTCGATAAAGATTAATTCTAGTTTACTTAAGAATAAATATGCCAAAAAATTTTAAAATTGGCACAATCTTAAAAGAAAACTAGAAAATCAAAGGCAAAACATAAGTCACGTGATAATTCTACTCCCATCCCCCACTTGGTTTGTACAATATCCCTATTGTACATTAAGGAAATGAAATATAAAGAAAATAGTAGAATTAGAACACGAAACTTCTCTGGAATTGCTCGGTATGATAAAGAGACAGCATGCTCTAAGCCATGCTCTAATTCTGCTTCCTCGAGCAATCATCCCATCATCATCAACATGGTATCAAACTAATCCGGATTTCACATACGTCCCAGTAGCCAAGTATCAACTTCGTGTGCTTCAACCTGTATAGCTACCAAAAGCATAAATTTGGCAAAAAGAAAGATACCACAATGTACAAAATAATACAAGAAATACAATCCTAACTCACTTTCGTAGGAATCACGGTTGCATTTAGCGTATGCAACAAACCTTTAAACCACTCAGTGGCCTAAGTGGACAAGTGAAGTCTCGTGAGGGTTTCCAGAGAACATACCCACAAAGTTTATTTACCAATATACAAGGTTTAAAAATGTTTCAAACTTGATTATTAAGATTTTTAGAAAGAGGTTATGGTTACGCCGTAATCATATGATACTTTTTTAAGAAAATTTCATTAAGCATGTTACGGCGTAACCTTGTAAGGGACTACATCGTAATGGTCTTGTTTACAGCGTAACTAAGTTGGTTACGCCATAATTGCTGCATCAACAACAATTTTACCATATGATTATGAATTGAGATGATCATGAATTTTGCTCTATTTCTGCTAAAACCTGCAAAACCAAGTTAGGAATATACAAACCAACTAATATGCAAAAAGGAAATAAAATAAAACATAAATTAAAGGATAGACATGGGGTGCCTCCTACGAAGCGCTTGTTTTTGTTCGAGTCTCTAGCTTGACTCCACCCTTATTTACTAGGTAATAGGGTGTCCATCCCTTCACTTGCGATCAAGTGTGGGTGGAAGTAGCAATAGACACCATTAGGGTGTAAATTTGCTATAGGATAGGGAAATGATGAATAGAAGTCATACCATTAAGGAAGATGTAATATCCCTATCTACCTTATACGGTTTAGTTGATGAGTTGGATGTTTTAAATTTTCCATATAAGGGACTCACTAGTTGAGTATGAATGAAAGGCTCGGGAATAATGGTAACTGAGTGCACCTGTATCTCTGTATAATGTGACAGAGCGTCTTTAGCGAGAAGTCTTTCAAGCTCCTCTATATCCTTAGTGTGATTAAAATTAGCCTCCTCATCAACTATGGTTACATTCGAGATCTCATTACCGAATTCTCCCAAAAGATCATCCAAAATGGGTTTAGTAGCCGGTGCTACATAACCTTCGTTAGGTGGTGTGGTGTGTAGGGTTTTTGGGATCAAAGGTTGTATAACATCTTCTATTACCTCAGGAATGTTAGGTGTAAAGAATTTCCTAATTCGTTCTACGCCATCAACCATAATATCCCTCATATCAAAAGTATCCCTATCATCACCATCTTCCTCCTGATCATCCTCTAAATCATCATCCTGTTTACAAATACTATCTTGATCTATATCTTGTTCCATTCGCTTTAAGTTTTCATCTCTTATTCTAAATAAGTCATCCATTATCTTAAAAAAGTCTAAATCTTTCTTATCCACATGAGTGTTAGGTGTATGTGGTGGTTGAGCAAAAAATTGGGGTGTGAAACCATTTGAGTAATTATTTAGCGTATTCTTTTCTAGGCCCTATTTAGCAACGTACAAATTTTATTCAGCTATAGTCATATTTTCAGTGTTAACATTGTTGCTTACCTTGAAAGATACTAAATAATTCTTAAGATAAGGTTGAACAGGTGGAGGAGGTATGTAATGAGAATACGGATAGTAAAACGTATTACTCTTATTCCGGTGAGAAGAGCTAAAATCCGCCTCATCATAATGTATTGGACTTCGTCTGGATCAAACATCATCCCATAATCGCCTTTCTTTCATAGCTTCATACTCAAGGTACTCGCTCATCATCATGTTCTCAAAGTTAGGCTCCATTTCCATGTTTTCTAAAAATCAAACGAGAGATAACAGTAGATTATGCTATTACAAGGAAACAAATACTGAAATAAAATATACACAAAACTTAGTTAGCTCCCCGACAGCGACGCCAAAAATTTGATGCGTATTTATTTTTAAATATATTTTTACTCAACTTTTAAATTTATAAAACTCGATCTACCTAACAACGCACTAACGGGCAGAGAACCCGATCATGGGTAGTACATAATGGTAAATTCAAGGTCGTCCCAAGAGCTAAAAAGCGGTTACAAATATGAGTTTAAGTTGGTTGTCACGTTTTAAAAGCTATTTTGATGAAAAGAATAAAACTTAATTGAAATGAACTAGGTACGAAAGAAGAGAAGGAGATACAATCTTAATTACTTATTAATTAATGTAATGATCCACTTATTCTACTCAATGTGAAATCAAGGATTGAATAATCATCTAATCCTCATTTATCTCGCAAATCCTGGCCCTTACAGTAACAGGGATTTTGTCCCACTGGTCATGGTGAGCGAGCATCATATTTGTCATTCTTATGGTCAAAGTAATATAACCAAAAAGATAAACACAATTAGCAAGAAGTAAATGAATCATAATGATAATTAATAAGATAAGCTTAGCCAAAAACTATATTCATACAATTAATATTATCGTCAATTAATAATAGCAATGAAAACATTATAATCAAACCAAACTAGTATGATGATGATGATCGGGACCGGATTATTCCTTTTTGAAAGGTTGGAGAGTGCTAAAAAATGACTTGAGGAGATGTCCTAGTCGTCCCCTCAGATGGTAAGAAGAAGGATGACTCTTAAGGCTGAATTCGACCCCTATTTATAGGCTTTTGAGGGTTTATGGTGTAACTGATTTGTCTGTTATGCCGTAACCTTGATGATGTCGACATTCCAAAATATAGGCAAAAATGGACTTTATGGCGTAATCTATTTTTGGTTACGCCGTAACGAAAGTTTATAGCGTAACCAATTTTTGGTTATGCCGTAACGAAAGTTTATGCCGTAACGAAAGTTTATGGCGTAACCAATTTTTGGTTACGCCGTAAACCCTTCAGCAAACTTATAGTAAATGCAAATTGACTTCTCATTGGTTACGACGTAACCAAATAAGGTGTTACGCCATAAAGTGCTGACGCGGCTTTCCATATTAAAGGCTTGAATATGTTACGACGTAACTAGTTGCCATGTTATGCCGTAATGTTTACTTGGACATATCATCTTTCCATAATCACAAAGTGTTACGGTGTAAACTGTATGTTGGTTACGCCATAATGTTATTGATGACGCGACTTTCCTTGAATAGGTTATGGCGTAACCTTATGAGTGGTTACGCCGTAAATCAGGTGATGACACAGCTTGCCTTGAATAGATTATGGCGTAACACCATCGATGGTTATGTCGTAAAGTCTTGAATCCGTCAATAATTGCACTTTTAGTCCATTTTCTCGTGTTTCTTGTCATATACTTGATTTTTACTTAAATACCTTAAAATTACAGAAAATATCTTGTTTTCAAGTGTTAGTGAAACATTTGTAAGTAATTTAGGGGATAAAATGACACTAAAAAGTATTAAATATTTGATGTTATCAGTGGAACTGCAGGGAGATCAGGAAAATCGTGACGCTGATGTAATTCAGGATAGTAACGATCATGTTGCAGTGGCTCAAAGAAAGTTGGAGGTTAAACAACTTGAAGGAAAAACAAACACAGCTTGCTTGGTAAATAAGCAAGTACAGCATGGTGCAAATATAGGGGCAGTCATTATGAAAATTGAAGTACCTAGTCAAGAGGGTGCAGAGGGTAATGCTGCTGAAAGGTAGAGAGGTGACAATAATATGGCTGCTTTAGGAGTTGATGTTGTGATAGAAGAATATGCACATGAGTCATTGACTTTCAGGGATGCAGTTGCTTGTGAGGTAATTTCCAAGAATATATTTGTAATGAAAGAAGATATGGATACTCGGTCTAGTATGTGTATGCTAAGCAACGGTTTCAGGCGAAGCATTGACGACAATAACATATATTATTAGAAGTATGCACCTGGTATGTTTATATATCTATTCCTCTATATAGATTATTTGGGGTTTACTTGCAAAAGCAAGGCTGAGATCTGGGTTACCAAGGGTTTGCTAGATGAAGCAAAGGAAATTATACTTGGTATGGAGATCTTCAGGACTCAGAGTGGTAATACTCTAAGGGTGTCACAATCAGGTTTTCCAACGGGATGTCAGTTTAAATATTGTTGGGTGGACACTTTACGCTGTCGTTAGAGGATGGTCTGTCAGGGAATCGTGATGAAGAAAAGAAGAGTAAGGGGTCATGAATATATGACACTTATTGGAAAATTGAAGGAGGATACATGGCTAAAGGGACTCTTTGTAGAGTTAGGATTTGAGCTAAGGTTAGTACGAGTATTGCTACTTGTGTCTTGACGAAGGTGGTCCTCAGTCCGAGGTTCCAACACTGGTTGAAGCTGCTGCGTATCGGAGAATGCTAACTATTATCACTAAGGTGGAAATTGTTAGATTATTAGTATGTAATAGTTAGGTTATAAGTTTAGAGGGTTAGTTGTAGTTTAGCTACAACTTAAGGAGGTTAGTCATGTATTAGGAAATTTTCTAACCTCCTCAATTGTAGATTCGTTGTTCAACAAGGATTATGTTTCTCCCCCCTATTCTCTATAAATTAAGATGAGGGGGTGGGGTTTATTTGTACCATCTTTTCTTGCTCTCGTTTAATAAACGTTTGAGTTTAAATATCCCGTGTGTGTGTTGGTGCCACTCGGCATTAAGGGGTCATAACCCTTTGCCGATGTCTTGTTGGAGTAGTTCTTGATTCGTGGTTCCCCTCTAGAAATTGGTTTGTTGGATTTCTTCCTACACGTTAATGCCCATTCCATTTCCCAATAAAAATGACACACATACACTTAGGAGTGACAATTTGGGTGGGGTTCGTGTTGATGGGTTCGGGTTGACAGGTTGACGGGTAAAAAAATCCAACCCGAACCTGACTCATTTAAATAATCGGGTACTATGTCAACCCTAACCTGTTTACACATAACTCGAACCTAACTCATTTAACCCGTATATATACTTGGGTTGACAGGTTAAATATGTTACACGAGTTGAATAGCTTAAATGGGTTTCGGGTTGACCCATTTAACCCGTTTTATATACGAAAGTTGACACATTACACTGGGTAAACAAGTTAAACGGGTTTGCGGGTCAACCCGTTTAACCCTTTTAACATATATAATAATATATAAATAATTTTTAATTTAAGAAAAAAATATTAAACGGGTTGGTGGGTCGACCCGCTTAATTTATTTACAACCCTAACCTGACCTGTTTAATAAACGGATCAGATGGGTCGACCCAAACTCGACCCCAAATATATTAGACTCAACCCAAACCTCTTAAATTTCGTGTCGAGTCAGAAATTGCCACCCTTACATACACTCGCGTAACTCAAATGGGAAGTCAAACATGTATGTAAGGGTGGCAATTTTTGACTCGACACGAGTGTATATAAGGGTGGCAATTTCTGACTCGACACGAGTGTATGTCAGAAATTGCCCCTAGACTTTCCTAATCCCATTAAGATTAGATTTCTTAGCCGACTAGGAAAAAGGGAAGTCAAACCGCACCCTTTCAATCTTCGATTTTGTATATTTAGTCCCTTAACTCTTAAATAACTAATATTAATACTTGTTAACATTTAACGATCGTTTACTAAACACATAATATATTACTTTAATATATTTACTCGTTATTCTACATATAAACGTGTGCGTCCCCATAGGCTCGTACAATTCCCGGACATATATTAATTCATATTTGGACATAATCCAACAGCTCCCACTTTGACATGTATGAATAATATATTAACATTGGTAAGCGTCTAACAACACGACAATGCTCCCAGAAATATTCGAGTATGGTTTCACAGGGCATGAACAAATAATTTATGAATTTACAATCCCTTTGTTTTCGATACCATTGTCAAATTGGATATGGATCAATGTCATTGCATATTTAACGATTCTGTTTCTCATATATGAAGTAATCAACATTACTAAAAATCAATGAGACATATCTACATGAGTTTTCAGGTACGGCCATACACACATCTGATTATTTCTATGAGGGGCCCAGTGGTATCTTCTTCAACAATTTGAAAGAACAAATTCTATATTGACTACAAGTGTCTAGCCATCATGTGGCATAAATCATTCTGACATAACCCTTATTAGTTACCTTATTCATAACAACTTAAACTATATCAAGAAGGAATATCTACATATGCTAAACCTACTTCCGTCTCAAGTCTAAGGATTTATGTAAATAAAATCACGTACAAGATTAACTTGATGACGTCGATCCATAAAGTGATATTCTTGTGGCGTGGAAATCTAATATTCATCTTATGAATATCATGTGAGTTTGGTGGACTCATTCTTCATATCTCCAATATCACCAATCAATCAGAATTGTCTTAGTTTAACAATATTTCCATATTGTTAATCGACAACGGATTAATTTAGAATAATACATTTATTATTCATGAATTTAAACATGCAAATATAGGACACAATTCATAATATAAAATAACAAAATACCAACGTATCATTATCATAAAATAAAATTGTTTTAACATCCCTTATCCAAATACTAAAACACAGATCTATATGAAACTACTAGCAGGACGAAGCCCCATGCTCCTAGCATGTTGAGTAAGCTTCCTATTTGATAAAGCCTTTATAAAAGGATCAGATAGATTGTTATCTGTGTGAACTTTAAGTATCCTTATTTCGCCCAGTTCAACACACTCGTGAACATAATGATATCTTCTATGATAGTGTCTGCCGCATCTCTGAACCCCCGGTTCATTAGCATAATGAATTGCAGCTCAATTGTCGTAGTACATATTCAAAGGTTCATTTATTGTTGTTACTATACCAAACCTTGAGATAAACTTCCTAATCCAAATAGCTTCCATGTCTGCTTCTTAAGCAGCTATGTAATTCAGCTTATGTAGCAGGCATTTCAGTAGTACTTTACTTGGAGCTTTTCTAGTCTACTGCGCTTCCGTTCAAAACGAAATGTATCCTGTCAGAGATTTCATATCATCTATATCGATCTCAAATCCAGTATTGCAATAGCAATCAACTCGAAGTTCAGCTTCTGAATTTCCACTATAAACCAAGAACATATCTTTAGTATTTCTTAAATACTTAAGAATATTTTTCACAGCAGTCCAGTGACTTTCACCTGGATTTTGTTGAAAAATGGCTTGTAATATTTTGCGCGAACGCAACATCAGGTCTAGTGCATCTAACCGCATACATAATGGATCCTACAGCCGAAGCATAAGGTACATTTTTCATACGATTTACCTCTTTAGGCGTTTGAGCACCTTGTGATTTGTTCAAGTCAAGTCTTTCTTGCATGGGGATACGACCACGTTTGGAATTATCCATTTTATATCTCTTTAAGATCTTATCCATGTAAGCATTTTGACTAATTCCAATTAATCGCTTCCTGATCTATCTCTATAGATATGATTCCAAGGATAAATGCTGCTTCCCCCAAATCCTTCATAGCAAAACACTTTTACAAGATAATCTTTCTACAATTTGTTAAACTGACATATGATTTCCCATGATGATTATGTCATCAACTATACATTGTATGAGGAATATAACATTACTCCCACTAGCCTATTTCGATATACACTATGGCTCCATCAAGTTTTTGAGCAAGTCCAAACCTTTTGATTCCTCATCAAATTCTTTTATTCAGTTCTTGATGCTGCTTCAGACCATAAATGGTCTTTGAAGTAGCATACTTTCTGGATGATTAGGAATCAAACAAACTTCAGGTTGTACTTATAGAATGTCTTCTATCAAGGTAACATTTAGAAGATGTTTATATCCATTTGCATATCTCTAATAATATAGAAGCGCTATAGAATGAGAATCCTAACAGCTCTAATGTGTAGCGACAGGTGAGGCCGTTTCTTCATTAAATCACCCGTAGAGTTGTGTTATAACTTTGTTCAAGACGAGCTTTATAGCGTGTACAATACCATCCATGTTAGTCTTTTTCTTAAAAATCCACTTGCTCCCAACGGTCTTACAATTAGGAGAAATATCGACCAGGACCCATACCATATTGTCCATCATGGATTGTATTTCCGTATTCATAGTATCGATCCACTTATTAGATTTCTGAATCTAAACATCCGGCTTTATAGTTAGCGGGTGTTTCAAGATCCCTAAACTATGCTCCTTTAGGAGCTCGATGTGTCTTTCGGGACCTACGAATCGGACTAACTTTTCATCTTGTGGTGGTTCAAAACCTTCCACCTCTTGAGGAATGTTGCTATTGATTTTCAGAAGGTGTTGTTCTTCTTCTTTTCTTCTCTTGATTTTTTTAGATCTACGCCTCCCATGATTTCTTTCTTATGAGACGTTTCTCAAAGAAAATCAGCATACCTTTGCAACAACATTTTGTTTTCTCGGTGGGAAGTAGAAATAGTAACATCTTTCCTTTGGGTATCCTATGAGATACATTTAACAGATCTTTGTTCGAGTTTGTCATGAGTATCTCTTTCACAAGAGCCTCACATCCCCGACCTTTATGTAAGACAAGTTGGAACCTTTTCCATACCACAGTTCGTAGGGTGTTTTGTCAACCTTCTTGTTGGAACCATATTGATTAATGGTGTGCAGACTCTCAGAGCTAATCCCAAAAGGATAAAGGCAGAGTTGTAAGATTTATCATAGATCGCACCATATCTAACAAAGTGCGGTTTCTACTCTCAGACACTCCATTATGTTGTGGTGTGTATGGAGGAGTAAGCTGTTGAACAATTCGTTAGCTTTAGATTAATCTTTAAACTCTTGCTTTGTATCGTCCACCTCGATCTGATACGAAGAGCTTGATAGTCTTCCAGAGTTGATTTTCCACTTATTTTAAAACATTTGAACGTTCAAGACCTTCATGTTTATGGTTTAAGAAGACAAAATAACATAAAGCCCTTAATTCATCTATGTGAATGTAATGAAGTAGCTAGCACCTTGTCTTGACACATGTCTAAGTGGATCACACACATCAGTATGTATAATTCCAAGAAGATCAGTCGCCCTTTCGGGACGATGTGGAAGCGATTTCCTAGTCATCTTGCCCGATAAACAAGATACGCATTGATCCAAATGACTCATGCAATCAGTTGATTTTAAAAGCCCTTCATGTTGCATCTTTTTAATACGTTTCTTACATATATGAGCAAGTACGAAGTACCATAAATAAGTAGAGTCCAAATATGGTTTGGCTTTTTTAGTGCTAATCTTTATAAATAGATTAACATTGGATACAGATTCATGATATCAATTTCATAAATACCATTACTGGGAATAGCATTATTCTTAGAAACTAAAATTCCAAAATCCGTAAAACGCTGGACAAATCCATTTTCAACCAAACGGTGAACTGAAACAACACCTCTAATTATAGAAGGTGCATAATGACTATTGTCTAAAGCAAATCACAAGCGTTCATTAGGATAAACTAAGTCAAACCTTTCAATAGCTTTTACTTGTTTCAGCTTTCTTACTCCTCCCAATGCCATATTTTGTGTTACAAATTAGAGTACCACATCTTAGTGTCGTACACCCAGGATCTTATGTAGGAAAGAAAATAATTTATTATGAAGACATCTAAGACTATGGCTTAGTGTAACTTGCTTCTTTTTTTTCAATAACTCAGCAAGGTAAACATGACAATTACTTCTTACAATGCCACCTCTCTTGTAGTTGGTGGCAGGTATAATCCTTAGTTGGGCGCTCATATAGGTAGGCTTAGGGTTTTTAGGCCTTAAGGGATATACCTCTTTATTCCTTTCCATTTATTTACCTTTTTCTTACCTTATGCTTTAAGCGATTTTTTTATTGGCCTTCTGATTTTACCACATTTAATCATCATACTTGTGGTGTTTCAGACCTTTTTAAGGTTAAACCTTTTTTATACTCATTGAGCTAACATGTGTTCCACCAACTGTCTTCCCATGTTATGCTTATTGTAGTGAGGCCATTCAAGATTAAACCAACATTAAGCTCTTGTGGGAGACATTAATCAAGACAATTTTTTTTTTTTTTCAGTTCTACATAATTCGTCTTTAATAGACATATGGGCCAATGATTTCCCTCTCCTGTTGCAAGCTTTTTAATACGTTCTCTACATAGATTTAAGCTCCTGAAGCATTTATTAATGTGAGGAATTTCGAATTGATCTTTAAAGTTCAGGGTCATACTTCCGAGCTGGACAAGTCACGCTCATTATGAATCATATCCTTTCCACTGCGCAAGTACTCAGAATCGGTAGGTGAAGCAAGAGAAATAGGCTGTTCAATGACAAACAATTTCCTTTCAACTCTCAAGACCATCTTAAGTTGACGAAAACAGTCATTGAAATTATTTCAGAAATTTCAAAACATCGACCTGAAAGACGAATGGTTTATGTTTTAGACAGGTAGTGCCATTTACAAAACATAGTAAAGTTCAAGAATTAGTATTTTCGTAATACTCTTGAGAAAAATTAAGCCTACACCACGTTTATATTAATAAAAATACTAATTTTCTAAGGTAGACCCAACTTGAACATACCCCCACACATCAGTTGATCTCGTCATAGTGATGGTGTATTCAAAAGGTAATCAACGATTGATAATTCTACAACTGTTGGCAATTCCTTGAAACATATGGGACTTACTTTTTACAATAATATCTAGTAAGCATGTTTCATCCATTCTATGCGGTGTTAACAGGTCTATCCACAACAACGCTAAAAAAAAAAAAATGTCCAATTTCAAAACTGTAATTATGTAACACTCACCGTCTCACAAAAAAGCGTATAATTACCTTGTGATTGCAAATCTACACACGTCTCACGCATAGTAAAGAGCAATGAACATGTGTTTTTACAAATTGGATGGCAATAACTTAGTTGGAAATGGGTATTATATTTGACGTGTCAAATATGTACGAAGAAGCATGCATACATCTTCGTATCATTGATTTTAATAAAAACTATTACTCAATTTAGTTATTATTACGGTATCACCTATTATCATCGTATCTTATACATAAATAGTGAGACCTTAAAATTTGACGATTCTACGTATCTTTAAATATACAGATTTGTCTTTTATCGCGGGAAAAGATTAAAGAATGATTAAAAATTATTCATCCTACATAGTATACAAGGTAAGGAAACTACAGCGTAGGTATTATAGGGTAATGGTATCTACAAGACCGAAGTCTTGATGAGTCTCCCCGAACCCTATCCTTGCAACTATATAGTACTTTTGCAAATTACGTCATTGATAAAATTAAAACTTTAATTTAAAGAATACATTACAAACTATATATTGGTAGTCTAATCATGGAAGATTTTATATCGGATGTAAGCCGAATCCACTTTTGACTTCTTGCATTAGATAGTTTATAATAAATCTTATTTCGATAATCATTAGTCATGTTTATTTTTATTTTCAGAAAACCCTTTTATTTTCTTACAAGTTAAGAACTTAAAATAAAACTAATAAACATCAACTAAACTAAATAATATTTATTTAAACACACTTAACAATTAAGGCATGCAAACCTTAAATATGATCCTAATTATCTAATAATAAAACATGCATTTATTCATATAAGGCTCCTTCGTCCTACAAACTCCGGCCATATACATCGATATACTCGATTACGTAAGCCTTATATAAATAAATACCACATAGCACATAAAACCTTTTAATTATTTTAGGCCCCATTCATTTAAAAATAAGGGTCTTTCCGAATTCTTGAATCATGGATCTTACCAATTAAGAAAATTATTAAAATTATTCGTATTTTAATCATATTTAAACCAAATCCATTTAACAAATTAACAAGATTTAATATCTAATATCAATCCATGATAAATTTGCATTATTTTATCATGGATCTCCATTAACAATTAACAAAACTTAAAACCATCAACAATTAATACATCAAGTTTTATAAAATTGCATACAACCTAAATTTCGTCTAATTAATTTTATTAACCGTCAAGATCAAATCTTTTTAACAAAACCACCCACCGGGGCATTTAAAATTAATCATGAAACCCCAATTTGTCCAATTTAATTCCTTGTAATTAAAGATTCTACACGATGGCTCGTGATGCCACTGTTGGGTTTTACAATCTAATTAACCATATTAATCAACACGAGTACGCAGCGGAATAAAGATAACATGTAGAATACATTAATTAACAAGAATAGAAGAAGTGTACCTTTTAGCACGAAACGATACACCATTTAAAGGTAACCGTAAACACCGTCTTTTATATACGCGTGTGTATAATACCACGCGAAACCATCAAGAATCATAGTATGATTCCTCTAAGCTTCCACACACTATATGTTCTTAGCAAACGACGAGGTATACTAGTACTAGTAGTGGATAAACAAACAAATACAAAACGAGAAGACAACCAAAGACCCCGAAACTTTCTTATAAATCGGTCGACTAAGGAGGAAAAGAATAGGACGATTTAATGTTTAGTTTTTTTCTCAAGTTACAAATAATGAAAGCCTAAACATATATTTATAGTATTTGTTACTTGGTGAGCAAGTAAGTCTCCTAATCCCATATGGAATGGGATTCGTGACCGGCTAGGAAAAGGGAAGGGTAAACCAAACCCTTTCATTCTTTAGTTTATTTAATATTAGTCCCTTAATGTTTAACCGACCAATATTTAAAACTTGTTAACATTTAACGATCGTTTGTTAATCACTTAATATATTACTTTAATATATTTTCTCGTCGTTCTACATATAAACGTGTGCGTCCCCTTAGGTTCGAAAATATTTCCGGACATATATTAATTCATATATGGTCATAATCCAATATTTACCACCTCTACTTGTAGAACCATCTGTTATTCTCAAACCACCTCTAAAACCTGATTCATCTTTACTTTTACTTTTAGTAATTGTTGCATTTGAATCGTCATTCACAGCACTTGGTCCATCATTGTTATCAGTTGAACCATTAGTAGCTCCATCAATATGTGTGGCACTCCTTTTATCACATGATGCACGATTATGTCCTTCCTTACCACACTTCTTACAATGTATAATTCTACCGACCCTACTAAGTCTGTTCCTATTTCTATCATTTCCTTCACTAGCATCTCTCTTTCTTTTGGTTGGTGGCCTTTCGGGCATTCTTCTAGCAATTGGAGGCAGTGGTTTTTGGTAATTAGTGGTAGGCCATTGCAACATTCCAGTTAGGGGGATTATGAAATGATTGTAAACAGCTCCGAAGGTTGGCGTCTTATACCAATCAGAAACATACGCGTCTGGGTTTTTATGTAAAAAGTAAATGGCTGCAAACCCATGAGCACATGGTATTCCAGTGAGCTGCCATTGCCTACAAGTACAGGTCTTATTTTTTTCATCAACCCTGAATGCCTCAAACCCATTCCTAACTTCAAAAAAGTATTTACCACTTGGAATGACCCTCCAATTTCTGCATGTGATAATTGTTACTGATTTATACTATATTGTAAGGAAAAACAAATAATTTAAACTAAATGTGTACCTATGTTTATCTTTAATGATTTCAATTTTTTTTCGTATGTTTGGGCAGATTTCATCCTTCAACTCTAGGTGCTTATCCTTCATTTTTTTCATCCTTTCCATTATATAAGTTCTTATATCCTCAAGCATGTTAATAATGTGCTTCCTTCTAGCATCCACTATTAATGAGTTAAAGCATTCACTAATACCATTCTCCACGGCATCACATGCCCTATCAGTAGTAAAAAAGGCTCTGCTCCAGCTTTGCAGGTTCTTGTCCATGAAATGTTTGTACGCGTCACCACTTATTGATTTAATTTCTTGCATCACCTCTTCAAATTTTGCGGGGAAAGTACACTTAGCTGCTTTCCAGAATAGGTTCCTGTATAACACACCTAAAACAGAAGATGTGATTTATACTTCTTTTAATTATTTAAATATGAGAAATACTTACCCGTGAATCTTTTTCTAAAGTTGGCATAAATGTGTCTAGCACATTGCCTATGTTCAGCCATAGGCATAACTTATTTTGCTGCTTCAACAATGCCCTTCATCACATAAAATCAACAATTATAAACATGTAAATGAGTAACTAAATTGTCTAAAACAAACATGCATGTATTAATACCTTATGTTGATCGGATATGATAGTAAGTCCCTCACCATAAGCTATGCCCAAATCATCAATTAAACATTACATAAACCACATCTAATTTTCATTATTTTTAACATTAACAACCGCCCATGCAATTGGATACACTTGATTGTTACCATCTCTTCCAACTGCAGATAACAACTGATCCTTGCATATTGTTTTTAAAAAACATCCATCTAACCCTATTACCCTCCTACATCCTGCCAACCAACCATCTTTTAATCCCTTAAAACAAACATATAAGCTTTTGAAATAGTTTTTACCATCCGGCATGGCATTAACACCCATCAAACATGTGCTTCATGGATTTGATGTGATTATCTCACTAGCATATGACCATAACTTACCATAGTGATCTTCCAAACAAGTCTCGTATTGGTCCAATGCTTTAATCTTCCCTCTTCTGACTTGACCAATTGTCACCTTACACTTATACTTCTTCAATATAAGACTTTGTATCTTTTTAACCTTGATAGAAGGGTTTGTCATGATCTTTTTTGCATTATTCCTTGCAATCCAGTTACATGTAATCAAAGTGCCAAACTCATATATCCTGGAACAGCAATGCTCATCAACTAAACTCTTCACTTGGAATGATCTCTCTTTTTGCATCCATGATGCCCACATTCTGTAAGTGCATTCTGGTTTTCCATCTGCATTTCTACTACATCTTGTAAGTAGCCTCTTTCCATCATTTACTTCATAATAGAGTTTGTAACCATTAAAAAGAGCAAAATATGGCAAACATCTTTTTAGTTGGTCTGGCCCTTCAAATCTTTCACCTAAAACCGGTCTCATTAATTTCCATTTTGTTTTTGGATCATGGATAGGCCAAAGTTTACCCAATCTATCTTCATCTTCAGGATTCATTTCATCATTAAGCACAACATTATTTTCAACATACTTATCTTTATCTAGTCCATTAAAAATTGTAGCCAAGAATGTATCATCAAACATGACAGGTATTTTCTTCTTATTCTTAGGTTCTGGTTTTTGGGTTCTTACGCCTACTATTTCATCTTCACCATCAGATAAGTGATCAAGGGATGCAGTGTCATCCTCATCAGAGCTATAAATGTCATATATATCATAATCATCTTCATCACTTCCACTATGATGACTGTCTTCTATTATTCTATCATCAAAGTCAAACTTAGAATGAGCCATATAGACATCAATTTCCCCATTATTCCTAAGAGCATATTCCCTTAAATTACGCATACCAACATCATTTTTAAGGACCTCAAACCATTCTTTAAATCAAGACCATGCATAACAAAGTACAAAGCATTGCTCATAGCATGACTTATGGTCTCCAAATAAGTTACAAATATTGAGTAGTCCATTGCATATATATCGACATTGTCAAGTTTGGAAACCATATCAAATTCATAGTTTATAGGGTTTGCTTCAAATACTCCACCATGGTGAAAATTTATACGTATAGGAGTAGAACACGATGAAGACGCCATCTGTTAGAACAAAAAAATATGGAACATAATTTTAACAAAAAGTTATATAATAACTACATATTAGAGGTATTAATTACCTTGTGGATAAAGTGACCAACCACTAGATGATTAAAGACGTCTTCTTCTGTGCTTGAAAGTTAAGCCGTGCATGTAATATGTAATACAATATATGAGAAGAGACGATGTATATTAAAACCCTAATTCTCTTAATATTCTAATTTTAATTTAAAAATAAATGACGAGTCAGCTAAATATGATAGACACACAACCTACAAATGACACGTCAAATTCAATTCCGGGAGGAGTGATCTCAATAAATCATTCTATTTGTGTAGTTACTTTAATAAATATAATAAGAGTATAATGACTTAAATGAACATTTTATAAAAGTATAATGACCCTCAAATGTAAAAACCCTTATTTTTATTCATGCTTGAATATCATGCGAAAGTCTTTTCAAATATATGTCCTCTGTTGATAGCGTTACAATTCATAGATGCATTATTTTTGTTATAAAACGAGGGAGTTTGCCCACGCTTCACTACAGAATTGTTAGTGGGCGTTGTTTTTAGCTAGACGTGAGAGGGGGTATATTTTTGTAAATTGCAAACAATTTTTAAGTTAACGGTCGTTAAGTAACGACTAATCCCAAGGACTATTTTCGTAAATTCTAAAAAAGAAAATTAAACTAACGGTCGTTACTTAATAGCCGTTAGTGGGGGGATGGGGTATTTTGTAAATTTTTATAAATGAGGGTAGTTTTTGTAATTTGACACATAGTGCGAGGGGGTACTTCGTAAATACCAGAGGGGTTGTTTCGTATGTACTGACGGGTTGAGGGTGGGTTTTCTGGTCGTTTGCATTTCTATTGTTATTTGTTTGTTATTTTTTTTTGAGGGTGGGTTTTCTGGTCGGACGGACAGGTTGCGGGTCAGGTAAACGAGTCGGACCGGGTCGGGTCGACCCGGTGCATTTAATGCAACCCGAATGCAAAAACATTCCCTATAATTGTATGTTTATATAATTCTCTAGACATACTGAAATGCCATACTTTCTCTAAAACATTTTCATTCTTTGATACATAAAAACTCATAGCTTGCTTGAATCCAGGGTCGGATTTAGCTATGGGCGGCGCGGGCGACGACCTAGAACATCATATAAACTAGGGGAATCAAACTTTTAGTGTTGTGAATCATTTTTATGTGTTGTAGTTGGTGTTGTAATGAAAGATACCTGATATAATTTGTAATAAGAAGAAGGGACACAAGAAGAAGGAAGTAGTATTTTAAATGAAAATTATCATGTCGGAAAAATACGTGTTCGTCAGAAAAAAAAGTGATAGACATAAGGGGAGAGAAATGTATTGAAATGAAAGATGGAGAATTAGATTATGTGGGGCAGTAAAAACCAAAAGGGTTAATTACTCCTTTATACTAAAATGCAGGATTGCTTCCCCAATGCATTCATTAAATGCACTTAATGCCAAAACCCGACCCGACCCGTTTTCCTTTGTTTGCGTTATGTAAACCCGGGAAGTATTAACACGTATTAGGCTACGTGTCATAAACCCACCAAATCCACTATTGCAGATTCATCCACAAATTCCCGAACCTTCATTCATCTTTTTCATCTCATAAACCCACCAAATCCACTATTGCAGATTCATTGCAAAAGAAAGCCAAAATCTTTGTAAGTAATCCTAACTCTAATCTTTAAAGTTAGTTTTGTTTTCTTTTTTAACCCTTTTGATAATTTAATAATTAATTTTTTGGTGATTGCTTAATTGATTTTTAATGGTTTTTGATTATGGTGGATTTGTTTCAGAAACGACTCCCGCCGTTTGATCCTTGAGCGGTTTTGAAGATCACAAGAATGATGAAATTAATCAAAGGACGCTTCAGGTATATACAAATTGTTGCTTTTATATGCAAGTCGGAATTTTTATTTTTGTTAATTTTTTTATGTAGGATGAATCTTTCGCTTATTGTGTAACATGATTCTTAAAAAGTAGATAGCTTCTTTTGGCTTAACTCCAAAAAAGAATAACAGGAAAATGTGAAAAATCTGATAGTGTATGTTTGGTTGGATTTCGAGCAGGCTTGGCCGAGGCTAAGAGCATGATGCCGAATGGTGTTTTGCTTGGCTTATGAACACAAATCTTATCGTAAGTTGGCTATTTATTTTATATGTGTTGTGTCGACTCACATTGTCGATGAATATGGTACAAGTTTAGTGTGCTGCTTATTTTCCATCTCTAATAACTTGCTGGAATACCATGGGTGAAAGCCACCCGTATCATGGCGTGGCCACACTATCTTAAAAAGTGCTTGCGTCCATGATGGGCTCGGATACCCTTTTGTTGGGGAAAACTAAGCTCCCAACCATGAAATTAGGTCGTTTTAAGCCGGTACTATTTGCATCGCGACGGGGTGAGCTTTTTAAGCTCGCAGCCATGGCAATGATATAGGTGTTTGGTTTGGTACTGAAAACATATTTGCAACCATGGCCGAATATTCGTAGCTATGATGTGGCAAATAATTACATTTGCAGCCTTGGCGAGGCAAATGATTACATTAGCAGCCATGGGTTGCATTGGCACGGTTTGCTTATGTTTATACAGAACAATGTGTATAAACTACGGACATTAGCCGTGTGTTTGCTGTGTATCCATTGTGTTTGAGCTGTGCTCATAATGTTTGGGTTGTTATGAGGTGCGTATAAGCCGTAGACGTAAGTGATTTAACCAAGTGCTTTCGTTGCTTACATGACATAGCCGATGAAGATAGTGTAGCGTTTACGCGCATTTATTACACATGTCTTGGCAAGGCAGCATAACTACGTGTTTGCAGCTATGGCAGGTCGGGTACATTCTAATCTCGGCCTGCAATTGCAACTCTGAGCCAAAAAGTTTAAAGCCCTATAAAGTATTTTTAACATATTTTTAAAATACAAGGGTTCAATGAGAATTGTTGACACACATATTTTAAATAGATGGGATGCGAGAATGGCACAATTGGTTGCCGTATGTTGTTGGCGGCTTCACTGTTATGTGCAGTATGCGAAC
>BQNB010069875.1:0-33335 GCA_026074375.1 Tanacetum coccineum
GTGTGTGTGTGTGTGTGTGTGTATATATATATATATATATATACTTTAACGTTGCGAAAATATCTATTCGTTTATTTTCGATCTTTGAACTTCTACTTATTTCTCGTCAGATTATTTTAGACCGTTTGGTCAGTTGTTTCATTTTCATTATTGGCTATGTTTTAAGTATTCTGTGTTGATGTTGCACTTAACCCAAGTGCATTGAGTCGTTTTGCGTAATTACCACACAACCATGTTACCGGATAATGGTTTTGAAATAAGGATAAAGGTTTTGTAATGGAACAAAGGTTTTCTAATGGAACAAAGGTTTTGTAATAGAACAAAGGTTTTGTAATGGAACAAAGGTTTTGTAATGAAGATAAAGGCTTTATAATGAGAATCTTGGTGTGAGTTAAAGACAAACGCTTGTACAATGAGGCAATTTTGTACAAAGTGTTAATAAGGTGAAACTAATGTTAGGTCGTGGCCGGGTACCATTGTGCGTTGTAGAGATTGTTTGGTTCGTTTGAGTAGAGATTGTTTGATTCGTTGTGTATAGATTATCTATGCGGTTATTATCATCTATTAAGGTGAGTTCTCGTAGCCCCATTTTTACTGTTTTTTCGTTGGGGGAAAATGATACTCAAATATGTTTTGAACTGTTTTCTGAACTGTGCAAAACGTGGTTTTGTTTTTGGGACAATTTGTGTGCTTCTGACTGCTATATGAATATATGTAATGTGATTTTACTTACATGTACTTTGTTTGGCATGGCAAGGGTTGTGATTTTACTTGCATGTACTGTGTTTGGCATGGCAAGGGTTGTGGTTCTGCCCTAATATAGTGCTCTAGCTGGTAGGCCCTTTAGGTGCGTAAGTGACATATCAGAGTTTTGGCTCCAAGAGCATTGGTATATACTAGTTTTAGTGACTAGCGGGGATGCTAGGTCGTCACATATGATTAGCGGGGATGCTAAGTCATGGGTTTATTGCATATATTCACTGTCATGTAGCACTATTGTCCATTGTTTAATTGATTGGCACAACAACTGGGTTTAAGGTCAAACCTACGAACTCACCAACATTATTGTTGACGTTTTTTAGTATCATTTTCAGGTGTGTTTTGATAAAGGTAAATGGATGGTTTTAGAGACTAGGGATGTGCACCCTTGGGGATTTGGGATTTAAGACTGAGGTCTTAGCTTTCAAGATTGAAACATGAAATCTTTGTAAATTAACCGTTTGTAAACTTCGGATGGTATTATCTTATATCTTGTGCAATGTGAATCATTATTTCGCATTCCCGTGTTTTTGCCGCTGACGGGGTGTGACGCTTCTTATTTTATTAGAACTATCTTTAACCAAACTAATTATAGGAAGTTCACGAGGAATTTCCTTTAGAACTGGTTCAGGTTGAACTGGTGGAATTTCATAAATAGGTTTTGAAATAGGTAACCAAAATGCCTATTCTGCAGAAAGTTGCTTTTGAGGCACAAAATGCTTCACGAAATGCTTAGACAATTTATTCAATGCAACATAATCAATGGGTGCAATATTAACTTTCTGTTGGGAATTATGCATTCCTGGCTTAGTACCGCTAGTTATATTACTTAGTACCGCTAGTTGTAATTAGTACGGACAATACAAAATAGTTAGTACTGATCAGATAGTTAGTACCGTTAGTATAAAGTAGTTAGTACCGTTTATGAGATATGCATGAGATATCTTAGGAAAGGATATGCATGATCTTTATACGCGTTTTGTAAAGCCCATTAGGGTTTCCTTAGTCTATAAAAGGAACCCTAGGCATAGTTAGTAGATATAGTTCTACACAGATCATAGAGATCGAATAGTAATCATAGTTTGTAATCTGTAACCTAGGCAGATTCAAGGTTTAATATAAAAGTTCTTTTGTGATATTCAATATTGTTCTTCTTAGCATTATTGATTAGATTCCGCATAATCAATAGTGTTTACTCAGTGTTTCATTATTGTTGCTTTAGAATTATCTAAAGGAGCAAACTCTTTGCAAGCTGAAGGTTAAGATCTATTCAGTAAAACGATCCAACAAGTGGTATCAGAGCTTGTGTGGAAACTCTGAATAAGAAGAACTCAATTGTAAGATGGCAGAACAAGACATTCCTCCACCCACAATCACTGCAATGAAGATCCCTATCATCAGGAAGGGAGAGTACGGTATTTAGAGCATGAGAATGCGACAATACATTTGTCATACAAACCATAACCTATGGGATGTTATTATCAATGGAGATCTAAAAGAAGAACCTGCACCAACAGGAGATTAATCTGGTCCTTCTGCTCCTCCTGCTCCTAAGACTGCCAAACAACTGGCTGCTAGAAGGAATCAGGAAAGAGTTAAAAGCATCTTGCTTTTAGCAATACCTGATGAATACCTCCTCAAGTTTCACAATGTTGAAGATGCTAAATCACTCTGGGAGGTAATCAAATCAAGGTTTGGTGGTAATGTAGAATCCAAGAAGATGCAAAAAAATGTTCTAAAACATCAGTTTGAAAATTTTTCTACTGCATCAAATGAAAGCTTGGACAAAGCTTATGATAGATTCCAAAAACTGATAAGTCAATTGGAGCTTCATGGTGCTCCAATATCAAAGGAAGATATCAACTAGAAGTTCCTTAGAAGTCTTCCTTCTTCATGGAATCAGATTGCCCTCATCATGAGAAATAAGCCAGACATTGATGAGATTGATATTGATGACATTTACAACAATCTTAGGGTTTATGAAGATGAGTTAAAAGGTCTCTAGGTTCCAATTTTTCTTCTCAGAATTTGGCTTTTCTCTCCTCTGAGAACTCTAGCAGTACTAATGAAGTTAGTACTTCCAGTGGAGATTTTGGCATTAGTACTGCTGGTAGAATTAATCAAGTTTCATCTACTCCATGTGCTCATGATGTAGCATACTCCTTCCTTGCACAACCAACAACCAGTCCTCAACTTGAGAATGAGGATTTTCAGCAGATGGATGGAGATGACTTGGAGGAATTGGATCTTCGATGGAAGGTGGCTATGTTGACTGTTAGAGTAAAGAAGTTCATTCAAAGGACAGGAAGGAATTTGGACTTCAAAGAAAAATGACCTGTTTCTCTTGATAAGTCAAAGATTAAGTGGTACAACTGTCACAAAAAGGGCACTTTGCTAGAGAATGCAGATCTAGAAGGAATCAAGGGAGAAGATCTTATGGTAACAATGGCAAGAGCAATGCACCAACAAATGAATCTTTATCACAGGAACTCGTGGCTCAATATGGTCTAGGAAGCTATGACTGGAGCAATGATTTTGATGTAGAACCAGTCAACTATGCTTTGATGGCCATCTCCCCTTCAAGCTCATCAAGTTCTTCTGACAGTGAGGTACAAAAATGTTCTAAACAATGTCTTGAATCATTTAAAACTCTTCAAAAGAACTATGATACTGAAAGAGAAAAACATAACAAAGCAAAACTAGAAATCAGAGGTTATGAGATAGCCTTAGAGTCACTAGAATTTAGGATTCTTGGACATGAAAAGAATGAATTGGCTTAGGGTGAGAAATATGAATTTTAAAACTATGATCTTAAATGTAGAGAAATGAAAATTAACAACTTAAATCTAGAATTAGAGAAAGTTGTTAAGGAGAGAGATGAGTTAAAAGATAAGATTGCAAAATGGGAAGAATCGACCAAGAATCTTGATGAAATACTTAACAGTCAAATGAGTGCTAGAGATAAAACTGGTTTAGGATATGGCACATAATTGAATGAATTAAGTAGCAATCATGAAACTGATAGTGAGAATAGTTTGAGTATTTTTGATGTTAGATCAAGTGATGAAGAGAACACACCAGAAAATGATAGATTTTCAAAGAATGGGTATAAAGCTGTTCCCCCTCCCATAACAGGGAACTTCTTAACCCCAAGAGCTGACATATCATTTGCAGGGTTAGATGAATATGCCATTAGGAATAAAATCATTGAGTCACAAACAACTGAGCTTAATACTAAAACAAGTGAGACTGCAGGTCCAACAAATGCTGAAAAGCCTAAGTCAGCCAATGAGTCAGTTGTGTCTAATCCTAAGATTAATAGAGATAGAGTTATCATTTAGGATTGGACTCAGATGATGAGGAAGAAGAGTATGAAGTGCAAACAGTTAGACCTGAGACTCAAACAGTTAAGACTAGAGATGATAAAAGTGGTCAAAATTCTAAGAAACAAGGAATTGGTTTTAGGAAAGTAAAAGCTTGTTTTGTTTGTAAAAGTACTGACCATTTGATCAAAGACTGTAATTTTCATGACAAAAAGAGTCAAGAGCCTAAGCTGAAAAATGTGGTTAATACTGGTCAAAGGGAGGGCAAACCAATATGGGATAATACTAAAAGGGTTAATCATTAAAACTTTTCAAAATACCCACATTTAAGTAAGACTTTTGTCTCATCAGGAGTACTAACAAGAACAGGTTGGCATAGGCCTGTTTGTACTGCTAGGCCAAGTGTTAGTACTGCTAGGCCTGTTTGTACTGCTAGGCCAAGTGTTAGTACTGCTAGGCCTGTTTGTACTGCTAGGCCAAGTGTTAGTACTGCTAGGCCTGTTTGTACTGCTAGGCCAAATGTTAGTACTGCTAGGCTTGTTTATGCTACCAGACCTATTTATCCAAGAGTGGACAAAGTAAGACCAAGAGGCTCATGTTCACCTATCAAGAGGTCTTACTACACAAGACCAGCTTTTAGACCCAAAGACTTAAAACAAGATGTTAAAACTTTTGGGGTTCAAAATATAACTACTGCTGGGACAAGAGCAGCAGTTAATACTAGTAAGGGTAAGCTGGATACTGACTTTAAAAGGTCAAGATAGGTTTGGATGCCTAAGGGAAATTACTTAGATCATGTGTCCAAAGACAGTGGATCATTCATGCTCAAGAAAGTTGAGTATGTTGACCCAAAAGGGATTTCCAAGTCTGTAATGGCTTGGATCCCTAAGAGATACTAATGCTCTTACTTTTTATGCAGGGTAATCCAGAGATCTTGTTACAGGATCATGCAGTGGTGGATAGTGGTTGCTCTAGCCATATGACTGGAAACAAAGCTTATCTTTCAGACTATGAAGATTTCAATGGAGGCTTTGTAGCTTTTGAAAGTGATCCCAAAGGAGGTAAAATAACGGGTAAAGGTAAAATCAAAATTGCTAATTTAGACTTTGATGATGTTGATTTTTTAGATGAACTTAAATTTAACCTTTTCTTTGTCTCACAAATGCGTGACAAGAAAAATAGTGTCCTTTTTACTAAGTCTGAATGCCTTATCTTGTCTCCTAGCTTTAAGCTTCTTGATGAAAGTCAAGTTGTACTTAGAGCTCCTAGAAAGGATGATGTGTACAGCTTGGATTTAAAGAACATTGTTCCTTCTAGAGGTATAACTTGTTTATATGCAAATGCAACAGCAGATGAGTCTAAATTATGGCACAGGAGATTAGGTCATGTGAATTTTAAAAATATAAATAAACTTGTTAAAGGTTACCTAGTTAGATGTTTACCTTCAAAAGTTTTTGTAAATGACCACACTTGTGTTTCCTGCAAGAAGGGTAAGCAACACAAGGCCTCCTGTAAGGCCAAGTTAGAAAGAATCATCAGAAAGCCCCTAGAATTACTTCATATGGACATATTTGGACCTGTCTCTGAAAGCATTAACAAGAAAAGGTACTGCTTGGTTGTGACTGATGATTTTAGCAGATTTAGTTGTGTATTTTTCTTAGCTACCAAGGATGAAACATCTAAAATCCTTTGTAATCTTATCATAGGCTTAGAAAAACAATTGAATCATAATGTTAAAATCATTAGATGTGATAATGGGACAGAGTTTAAGAACCATGCTATGAATGAATTCTGTACTAAGAAAGGAATCAAAAGAGACTTTAGTATAGCTAGAACTTCACAGTAGAATGGTGTTGCAGAAAGGAAACACAAGACCCTAATTGAGACAGCTAGAACTATGTTAGCAGACTCACTTTTACCTATCCCATTTTGGGTAGAGGCAGTTAATACTGCTTGCTATGTACTGAATAGGGTATTTGTGACCAAACCTCAAAATAAGACACCTTATGAACTATTAATAGGTAAATCACCTAGTATTAGTTTTATGAGACCTTTTGGCTGCCCCTTGACTATTTTGAACACCTTAGATTCCTTGGGCAAATTTGATGGGAAATCTGATGATGGTTATTTGCTTGGATACTCTACCTCTAGTAAAGCCTTTAGAGTATACAACAAAAGGACCAAAAGGGTAGAAGAAAATCTGCACATCAATTTTCTTGAAGATCAACCAAATGTGACAGGAACTGGTCCTAATTGGATGCTTGATCTTAATTTTCTCACCAATTCAATGAATTATATTCCTGATAGTGTAGAAAATCAGGTTAATGTGGATGCAAGTACACAAGATTCTTATGTTGTAGGTTCACCAGGAAAAGATAACGGACCTACTCAGGAATACATACTGCTTCCACTACAACCTCATAGGACAAGGATTCCAGTAGAAGATGTTCCTCCAGATGCACATGAAAAACCTTCTGAAAGTTCTCCTAAAGACAATGATGTACAAGATTCAGAAGATGCTGCTAACAAGGAAAGTGAACAAGACTTGCAAGATGAACTTGAGAAGATGGTTACTCAAGAATTTGCAGCTAAAGCAATGGATGATGTTTCAAGACAAGCCTTTAAAGAAGAAAAGAAGAGAATTGCGTCTCAAAAGAAGGCAACTCAAGCTATAAGTACTAACAAACTTAGTACTAATAGGCAATCTGTTAGTACTGATAGGCAATCTGTTAGTATCGATAGGCCATTTGATAGTACTAATAGGTCTAACACACCATATGTTCGTGCTGCTAGTACTCCCACAGGTGCAAATGCTGGTGAATCATCATTTGTTTATCTTGGAGGAAAAATACCTATTAATGCGTCTACTCTCCTTAATGCTGATTTACCCATTGATCCAAATATGCCTGACTTAGAAGATGCTTCTAACACTCTTATAAATGATACAATATTCAATGGAGCTTATGATGATGATGAAGATGTGGGTGCAGTGGCTGATTTCAACAACATGGATAACACCATAGCTGTCAGTCCTATTCCCACACTCGGAATTCATAAGGATTATCCACAAGTACAAATTCTAGGAGATCCTATATCAGCAGTTCAAACAAGAGGGAAGATTCAAAAGGCTTCTTCAGCACAACAAGCCTTAGTAAGTTGCATTCACAAACAGAACAGAACAAATCACAAGGATCATCAGAACTGTTTGTTTGCATGTTTTCTCTCTCAAGAAGAACCCAAGACTATATCAAAAAGCCTTACAAGATGAAAGCTGGGTTGAAGCAATGCAAGAGGAATTGCTTTAGTTCAAACTACAGAATGTTTGGGTACTTGTTGATTTTCCATATGGGAAAAAGATAATTGGCACAAAGTGGGTCTTCAAGAATAAGAGGGATAAGAGAAGTATTGTTGTGAAAAACAAAGCACGACTTGTAGCACAAGGGTTTAGACAGGAGGAAGGTATAGATTATGATGAGGTTTTTGCACCTTGTTGCCAGAATTGAGGCAATTAGGTTATTTTTAGCCTTTGCATCATACATGGGATTTACTATCTACCAAATGGATGTTAAAAGTACATTTCTCTATAGCACTATTGAAGAAGAGGTGTATGTTCATCAACCTCCAGGCTTTGTTAATCCTGCTCATCCAAACAAAGTCTATAAGGTGATCAAAGCTCTTTATGGTCTACATTAAGCTCCTAGAGCTTGGTATGAGACACTTTCTTTTTTTCTAATGGAAAATGGTTTCAGGAGAGGTACCATAGACAAAATATTATTTATCAAGAAGAAAAAGAGTGACATTATGTTAGTCCAAGTGTATGTGGATGACATTATTTTTGGTTCTACAAAGAAGTCTATGTGTATAGAGTTTGAAGAATGTATGCACAAAAGATTCCAGATGAGTTCCATTGGTGAAATCACATTCTTTTTGGGACTTCAAGTGAAGCAACAACCTGATGGAATCTTTATTAGTCAGGATAAGTATGTAGCTGACATCTTAAAGAAGTTTGATTTTGTGTCCATCAGAACAGCTACTACTCCTATTGAGTCTAATAAGCCACTGGTCAAGGATGAAGATGTAGATGTACATGTCTATAGATCTATGATTGGTTCCCTGATGTATTTGACTACATCAAGGCCAGACATCATGCTTGCTGTGTACGCCTGTGCTAGATTTCAAGTCACTCCAAAGCCTCACACTTAAATGCAGTAAAAAGTTTTTAGGTACTCAAAACATCAACCTAAATTAGGTTTATGGTATCCTAGGGATTCACCTTTTGAACTAGAAGCTTTCTCAAACAGTGACTATGGAGGAGTCAGCCTTGATAGAAAATCAACAACATGTGGCTGTCAATTTCTTGGTAGAAGATTGATATCTTGGCAATGCAAGAAGCAGACTATTGTGGCAAATTCTACTACTAAGGTAGAATATGTTGCAGCTGCTAACTGTTGTGGGTAAGTACTATGGATACAAAATCAAATGATAGATTATGTTTTAATTCAGAAACTTTAAAATTCCATATTTGATAATGAGAGCACTTAATTGTTATTTAAGACAACATGTTGCTCATTCTAGGACCAAGCATATCGAGATTCGATTTCATTTTATCAGAGATTGCTATGAGAAAAGACTGATAGAAGTTATCAAGATTCACACAGACTCTAATGTTGCAGACCTTCTCACCAAAGGATTTGATGTCACAAGATTTAATTTGGTGGTTTGAATTGGATGTTAAAATCTGTAGCTATATTTGAAGGGAGGTTATATGTATACTAAAGGGTAAATATGATGAATACTTAGTTAATACTGTTGAGCTTAGTTGATACTGTGAGTTACAACTTTGTACTGCTAGTACAAAGGTTAATACTGCTAGGTTTAGTTAGTACTGCTGTGTACATATGGATTGGTGTGACAGCTAGAAGCTTTCTCTGAAGGGAGGACTATGATGGTAGTGTGTTCCTTTAGTGTTGGTTGTAAACCATACAACAAATGGTCATCAGTTCACCATGTCTAACAGACATCAAGAACTGAATAGTCCAAAGCAAATGGCCTTAGTAAAGACTTCTCAAATTCGTTGATGGTTGATAGTTTACCAAAAACTATATGGTTATCAATGCACCATGTTATTGAAATGAAGCATTGGCTAGTCCAAAGCAAATGGCCTTGGTAAAGACTTCCCAAATCCGTTTATGGTTGGTAGTTTGCCAAAAACTATAAAACAGTCCAATGACCTATCTCTCTCAAGAGGTTACACACTTGGAAGTGGGAAGGACAGTTTGGAACTTAAGGAATTGATGGCAAACTGTACCCAAATTATCTGCTTTGTGAGGATAAATAATAGAGAGATTTGGTGTGTTCAAAAACATAAAGAGAGTTGTGTGTGAAAAACATAAATGAGTTTTTGGTGAGAAAAAGAATTGAGAGATATTTTGTGAGTTTAAAAACAGAAAGAGAGTATATGAGAGTCTACATTGGTGCTGAATATCTTTGATGGATCATGTTTGGAGTTAATACTGCTTGGTACCACACTTAGTACTGTGAGTGTTAAGTTAATACTACCAGGCAAGTATTACTACTGCTTAGTACTGTTAGACTTAAAATTAGTATTGCTAGACCAAACTTAGTACTGCTAAGTGAATGTTGTATGTTTGATCCTAACTGATTTTCCTCCGTCAATGATATGTTGAGATATTTCTGCCACATCTATAGCTTATAGGGTTTGACTAATTGGAGACTTCTCAATTTTTCTATAGCTTAAACGATTTCTTCAAGATAAGTACAACTCTTTTACAGTCGGTGAACACATACTCTTTTAAACCTCACTCATAATTCAATTCACTCTACCAGAACCTGACACTTTGTTGGGAAATAGATTGTAAAAGACTTAATACTGGTAGTATAACAGTTAAGTCTGGTAGTAATAGTTAGTTCTGGCAGTACTAAGTTAATACTGGCAGTACTAAGTTAAGTCTAGCAGTACTAAAGTTAGTACTGGTAGAGTAGCAGTAATAGAGTTAGTACTGGCCATATTTAGTTAAGTCTGTTCTAGTTAAGTCTGTTTATATAACAGAATAGTAATAGTTATCTTAGAGATATCTTCGGAGATATCTTAGGAAAAGATATGTATTATCTTTTCACACGTTTGTAAAGCCCATTAGGGCTACTTGTGTTATAAAAGGAACCCTAGGCACATTGTTATGTAGTGATTGAAAATTCAATAGAGGCAATAGAGGTTAATAGAAATTAGTATTATTGTTTCTTCTTATTCTTGTGTTAAGATTCCGCATTAAAAAAACACTTGATACTCATAGTTATGTTCCTCACATAGTTGATTGGATTTATTCAGTTAGATATCGTCTTACAAAGGCTATATAGATCCTAAACCAAGGACCTACAAGTGGTATCAGAGCGTGTAGAGGGACTCTGAGAAAGGAGAATCACTAGAACCACAAATTACACTCTCATACGATTCTTTACAAAATGTCTTAATCTTCTAATGATGAGTTCTCATAACATCTCAGTGATGATGATGAATCAAACCATGAAAATGCATCAGACTCTGGTGCTGCACCAAAACAACAACAACATGTGATTCCTTAAACAACTGCTATCTCAAATATCTAACTCCCAATTCTAATGAAGGAGGAGTATGATATATGGGCTATGGAGATGGAGCATTACCTTGAGTACATCGACAATGAGGTTTGGAAGGTAATTCAGAATGGAAACTCCAAGAAAAGAATTTCAACTGGAAAGGATGGTATTGTTCGAATACTTTCACCAGTAACTGCTGCAGAAATTCAAGCTGTTGAAAAGGAAAAGAAGGCTAAGAAATATCCTCGACTGTGGCTATTCCCAAGGGCATATGAGAAGGTTCATGGAATGGTTGATGCAAAAAAGAGATCTGGGAAGCCATAAGAACTAGGTTTGTTGGTATGCAAATTCAAAGAAAATGCAGAAGGCTGTTATCAAACAACAGTTTGAAGCATTTAAAATATCCAGTACAGAAGGGTTAGAAAAGGGATATGACAGATTCCAACAGTTACTTTCTCAGTTGGAAGCTCATGGTGCTGAAGTATCAACTGAGGATGCAAATCATAAGTTTCTCAGATCTTTGCCGCAGCATGGTTCCAATCTTGGCAATGACTCTGAGACTAACCTGAGATTGATCACTTTATCTATTGGATGATTTGTACAATAACCTTAGAGTTTTTGAGCAAGAATATCAAGGTGCCTCAAAAACATCTTCAAGTGCTCAAAATGTTGCTTTTGTTTCACTATAAAGCAAAAAGCCAGCAATATAAAGTTAAGTCTGGTCTTCACTGGTGACTACAGTAATTGAACTCCTTATACGTTCTTCAACCAATATTCCTAAAAAAGAAGTTCTTGCTGGTTTTGCTGATGAAGTATATTATTCCCTCTTTGCCAAACAACAAGAGGAACTGGGACTTACTGCATGAAGATCTGGAAACATATTGATGATGTAGACATTGTAAGAAAAGGACATAAATTGGCAGATAGCAATGATTGCTATTCGAATGAAGAAGTTTTATAAGAAAACAGGAATGAGAGTTCGCGTGGATGGAAAAACACTTGTTGGCTTTGACAAAAAGAAGCTTGAATGCTTCAATTGTCACAACACTAGTCACTTTGCTAGGGAATGTACAACTAAGGGGACACATGATGGAAAGAAGAAGAGAGACTCATTTTTATCACATTCAAGAAGCGGGGAAGTAGAGAAGATCTGATGGGGCTGACTGACAATGGTTGATGGGATTCTTAAGTGGGGGAAACATTCTGAAAGTTGAAGTAGAACAAATCATGCACTAATGGCTATCAGCTCAAGTAATGAGGTAACTTTGTGTTCTAAAACTTGCATAGATTCATACAATACTCTTAAACTACTGTGTGATGAACAAATGAATCAGTTAGGTGATCAAGAAGAATAAATACTTGCATATAGTCAAGCTGTTAAGAAACTAGAAGCTCAACTTGTTACCAGCAACTTTCTCTAAATGAAAAGCTTACATTTCAGGCTAATGAAATATATGAAAAAGATGAAAAGCTTAAAAGATATAGGAGAATAGGAATGAAAGCTGTCAAAGAAAAGGAACAATTGCAGAAAATAGTGGATTCATGGAAAGATTCTTCCAAGAATCTTTGGAAATTAATTGATTCTGGTATGAGTTCAAACAGTAAAATTGGCTTAGGATTTGAAATAAAATCAAACAATGAGGTTCTAAGTTTTGAGGAAGAAATGAACTTTTCTGTTTTTAAATGTTCAAAAGAGGATTCAATAGGAAAGCCTTCGTACAGTAGATTTACAAAGACCAATGATTTTAAAGGAGTCCCACATCCCTTAAGTGGAGATTATACTCCTAAACCACAAGAGGAAATTGATGATTCTTTGTATGTTTATGGTAAGAAGGGTCCTCAAAAACCTGAAATTAGTGTGTCAGATGAAAATTCTTCTGAGCATTCTACCTGTCAATCCAATGACAGTGAAGGATCTTGTGAAAATACCTCTGAGCACTCTTTTGAGACTGAATCAGAAAGTTTAGATGAACCAAATGAGATGTCTAAGTCAAGGTTGGAAGTAACAAATGAAAAAGATGTGTCTGCTCCAAACTCAAAAGAAGTTGCACCTAGTTGTGTCTCACACATAAAAACTCCTAGGCAACCACTCAAAGATAATGAAACACATAAAGTTAATAGGAAGAATTGGAATGATATGATGAAAAGAGAACTAGGGGAAGGTTACTCTTTTACAAAGAAAAAATGTTTTGTTTGTGGTAGTCTAAATCACTTGATTAAAGATTGTGACTATTATGAAAAGAAAATAGCAAGGGAAGCTGAGGTAAAAAGGGTTGTTAATACTGGTAATGGGGTGACAAAACCAGTATGGACAAATGCAAACAGGATTAATCACTCTAATAACTTTGTTCCTAGATCAGTACAACTTAATGCTGGTAGGCCACAGTTTAATACTGTTAGGCCTAATATTAATACTGGTAGGACAAATATTAGTTCTGGTAGGCCTAAAGTTAATACTGTTAGTCCTAAAGTTAATACTGTTCGACCAAGACAACCAGCACCTCACACAACTTCAAACAGTATGAGTCCCAAAAGACCACAGATGGATCAAATTAATAAAAGAAGGGATTTTTCAACATCATATTCATCTGTAAGAAGACCTTTTGCAAAGTCTACAACACAAATGGCTCATACTAATGCTGTAATGGGAAGTTGGGGATCTGCTGTTAAGACCTCAGCAAGTTATAATTGGAGGAACTCTAGGCCAAACTTCAATTATAACAGTGGACCTATTTTTATTAGAACTGTGAATGCTAATGGTCCACAAGGCAGACCCAAGCCTGCAAAGGCCTGGGTCCCTAAGAGAAACTAATTTCTCTTATTCATGTGCAGGAACATCCACTGAAGAACATGGTAGATAGAGGGATATTTGATAGTGGATGCTCAGGGCACATGACAGGTAACAAGGATCAACTAGAGGATTTTGAAGAATTCAATGGGGGATCTGTTACCTTTGGAGGTAGCAAAGGCTACATATCTGGAAAAGGTAGAATAAGAGTAGGTAATTTAGATTTTGACAGTGTGTCCTTTGTGAAAGAATTAGGGCACTTTAACCTTTTCTCAATATCACAAATTTGTGATAAGCAGCATAAGGTTCTTTTTACTGAGACTGAATGTCTTGTGGTGTCTTCTGACTTTAAGATGCCTGATGAAAATCAGATACTCTTAAAGGTCCCTAGACATCACAACATGTATAGTTTTGACATGAAGACACCTTCTCCTGCTAAAGGTAGAGAGTGCCCCGTTTGAGTGCTAAGGCAACATCTGATGAAATCTAAATTAGGGCATAGAAAGATAAGTCATATCAATTTTAAAATCTAACAAACTTGTGAAGGGAAACCTTGTCAGAGTTACCTTCAAGGTTTCAAATATGACCACACATGTGTTGCCTGCCAAAAAGGCAAACAACATAGGGCCTCTTGCAAGGCCAAGTTAGAAAGATTAATCACCAAGCCACTTCACACCTTGCATATGGATCTTTTTGGTCCTACTTTTTTGAAAAGCATTAATCATGCAAGTTATTGCCTTGTTATCACTGATTGATGTAACCAGATTTTGTTGGTATCTTTTTGCTTCTAAGGTGAAACTAGTGGCATTCCTTCAGACCTTATTAGCAGGATTGAAAACCAGCAAAGTCATAAAATTAAAATCCATTAGGTCCAGATTAATGGCACTGAATTTAAGGAATAATATATGCTTGAATTTGTGGCAGACAAGGAAATAAACAAGAGTAAGTAATCCAAACTCACAACAAACTGGACTTAGCGAGAGATGAACAGAACCCTAATTGAGGCTGCTAGAACTATGCTAGCAGATTCACTCTTACCAACCACTTTTTGGGCAGAAGCAATTAGTACTGCTTGCTATATTTTTAATAGGGTTAGAGTGACAAAACCTCAACACAAAACTCCATATGAGCTTTTGTTTGGCCACAAACCAATTATAAGCTACATAAAACCTTTTGGTGTCAGTTACCATCCTAGATACTCTTAGTGTGCCTTGGAAAGTTTGAATAGAAAATCTAATAAGGGATCTTAGTTTGGTACTACTCTAAACACAAAGCCTATAGGGTTTATTTAATCTAGTAACCAAAATGAGTAAAGTAACTACTGCATGTTAATTTTCCTTGAAGAAAAAACCCAATGTCAAAGGAGTAGATATAGATGGGATGATTGATATTGCCTATCTTCTGATCTATGAACTATATTCCTCGTATCTATAGCTATCTCTCACTCTCTATCTCTCTCTCATACTATAGTATTTTAGATGGAAACCCCCAACATTGCAGGAACTTCACGAAACTTCCTGAGTCCCTATGCTCTGAGAAAAAGATGAGGAAGTAGAGCTCATTGTTGTACCTTCAGCTGTCAAGATTTCTGAAGAAAAAGATGAATCAAGGACAACTTCCAAAAATTCAAAGCCAGAGGAGACCTTGACAGAACCTCAAAAAGAGATGAAGGATTCCTCTACTAATCCTAAGATTCAAGCTTTTAGAAGAGAGTTGGAAGAAATGCCCCTAAATGCCTTAGGAAAGTCCTAAAACAACACTAACCAGCACTGCCCTTCAGTTAATACTAGGTAGTCAGCACAGTTAATACGGGTAGCTTGATCATGGATGATTCACTTAATGCCAAGCTTCGAAATCTGTCACAAGCCCTGAGACAAGAATTTTTTGATGAGAGCATACTTATAATGAGGGAGGTATGATAACGACTTCAACAGTCTTCCTACAGAAATCTGTGAAAATCATAAATCATGCAACTTATTGCCTTGTTATCACTGATGATTGTACCAGATTTTGTTGGGTATTCTTTTTGGCTTCTAAGGATGAAACTAGTGGCATACTTCAGACCTTTATTAGGCAGATTGAAAACCAGCTTAGTCATAGAGTTAAGATCACAAAGATCAACAGCATTGTTTGTTTGCATGTTTTCTATCTCAAGAGGAACCTAAAAAGATTGCTGAAGCTTTACAAGATGACAGTTGGGTTCAAGCCATGCAAGAAGAACTGTTACAATTCAAGCTACAACAAGTATGGGTTCTTGTAGATCTACCTCATGGAATGAAGGTGATTGGCACCAAGTGGGTCTACAGAAATAAAAGAGATGAAAGAGGTGTGGTTGTGAGGAATAAAGCAAGATTGGTGGCCCAAGGGTACACACAGGAAGAAGGTATTGACTATGATGAGGTTTTTGCTCCTGTGGCAAGAATAGAAGCTATCAGGTTGTTTTTGGCCTTTGCCTCATTTATGGGGTTCATAGTATACCAAATGGATGTTAAAAGTGCTTTTCTTCAATAAATGTAGCTATTTAGTGTTAGTATTGTACGAGTTTGCTTTAAATTGAAACGTTAAGTTAAATCGGTACGCCAAAAATTAGCGTTCAATTAAGCGGGCATCACACAATTAAATGTTTAGATCCAAGCAAGGTTACTAATTATTTTAAGGATAATAATTAACTTTGTTCAATTTTATTTTTATCGATACTTAAAGTGTATACGTTTTCGCGAATAAATTGCGTTTAGGGGCACCTCCCGAACCACAATACTTTATCTACGCTCAACAAATACCCACTATTATACCAATACATAAAAGTTGCAAATATACATAATATATTATAAAAGCAAATCTTTGCATTTTATACAAGTGTTATATGAAAAACTCTTCACTTGGTCAAAGTACTACACCATACTTCATAAATGCAACACCATGCTTTGTTTCTTTGACTTAGACCAAGACCAAGCCCATTCCTAAGACCTAAAGACCATCCCTTGAACCATACCATGTTCCCTTGACTAGATATACATCTTATATACAAGTATCATCTAGTAAGAGAAGTCTTACAAGTAAACACTTAGAAAAAAATCAAACATAACCTCCCTTTTACTCTATATATGCTACGGCATACACCAAGCAACCACACAAACCCATATCAATTTTTATACAACCCATACACTTCTATATACATCTATCCTAAGATATTCTAAGGTGATCCCAAGCATTGGCTAACCTTTTTCAAGTATTAATCAAGAAAAGCAAGATTTGGGGTTTTCTTGAGAAAACTAGGGTTTCTTAAGTACAAGCTTTGGTTTTAAGGCTAAACACGGGTTTAGCATTTGTTTCTCATCATCATCATACATCATAAGGTCTATTTTAAACCTTTATGCTTTTAGTTTATGAGTTTTTATGTTTATGATGTGCTATATAGTGAAATCACCATTAGGAATACTTTTGAACATGAAAAATATAATTTTTCTTGTGATTATGATTTTGTACACTTTCTTACATATTATGATGTTGGTAATATCATAAAATAAATGATATATAAAGTCATTGTACAATCACAGGTTTAAAGCATAAAAAGTTCATAATAAAAAACTTGTAATTAACAGTAATTTATAAAGTTTTATATGATTTCATGTAAAGTTAACAACTTGTGATCTTGATGATCTTGGACAAATATGAACTTATGGACATTATTATATGTATAACATATGATATATATACTTATAAAAGACTTGTGGTAAAATTTGTGAGTTTGAAAAGTATATAAAACATATCTATAATCATAAATTAAATAAAAGATCATTTTGGCACAGTAGTTTTCGAATTCCAAACAGGGATTTTATGTTTTTTATAAAATAATACAACATCACACTAAAGAAAAAAAATAAGATTCCGCAAAGGTAAGGAAACTTGTTAAACGGATTAATAACGAAAAAGTTACGTTAAAAAACGAGTTATACGAAATTAATAGGGAGTTTATAAATGACTTTTCTAAAACTTATATCAAACAGCTAGTAGATATTTTTAATAAATAATAAACATATTTTTTAGGATTCCAAAGATGATAAGAAATCGAAATTTTTCAATTAATAACGAATGAGTTTATGAATTTCGCGAGTTTATGACAATTAAAACTATATAAAACTATTTTTATAAAAGTTACTATTCCAAGACAGCAAGTTATATTATTTGTAAACCTCATAACAATTATAGAACTTCAAAAACGAGAACGTCCTCGAAAGAATCGTTAAAGAAACGGAGTGCATAAATCAAAAAATATCGATATTTACGGTTTTTACAAGACGAATACGATTTTTATAAAACCACGTCTGATGTTGAAACAGTAAAAGTTACTGTTCACCAACGAGACCTTTTGGGTGTCATGTTACCATCCTAGATACTCTTAGTGTGCTTGGAAAGTTTGATAGAAAATCTGATGAAGGATTCTTAGTTGGTTACTCTCTAAACAGCAAAGCCTATAGGGTTTATAATCTAGTAACCAAAAGAGTAGAAGTTAATCTGCATGTTAATTTTCTTGAAGAAAAACCCAATGTCAAAGGAGTAGGATATAGATGGATGTTTGATATTGACTATCTTACTGATTCTATGAACTATATTCCTGTATCTTTGGAGAATCAAGCTAACAATGCAGGTATTTCAGAGGAAACTAACAGTGCAGGTTCTTCAATTGCTTCTGAGGAAAAAGATGAGGAAGTGGAGATTATTGTTGTGCCTTCAGCTGTCAAGATTCCTGAAGAAAAAGATGAATCAAGGACAACTTCCACAAATTCAAAGACAGAGGAGACCTTGACAGAACCTCAAAAAGAGATGAAGGATTCCTCTATTGACTCTTTAGAAGACAATCCTAAGATTCAAGCTTTTAGAAGAGAGTTGGAAGAAATTGCCCTAAAGCATTTAGGGAAAGTCCCTGAAAACAACACTACCAGTACTCCTTCAGTTAATACTGGTAGTCAGACAGTTAATACTGGTAGGCTTGATCATGATGATTCACTTATGCCAGAGCTCGAAATCTTTCACAAGCCTGAGACAGGAATTTTTGATGAGGCATCTTATGATGAGGAGGGTGTGATAACTGACTTCAACAGTCTTCCTACAGAAATTGAAGTCAGTCCTACTCCTACACTTAGGATTCATAGTATTCACCCAAAAAGTCAAATACTTGGTGATCCTAAGTCAGCTGTGCAAACTAGGAGCAAAGTGCAGAACAAATCAGGAGCTCATGCTCTTCTCAGTCATACTCAAAAACAGCAAAGAAACAATCACAAAGATCAACAGCATTGTTTGTTTGCATGTTTTCTATCTCAAGAGGAACCTAAAAAGATTGCTGAAGCTTTACAAGATGACAGTTAGGTTCAAGCCATGCAAGAAGAACTGTTACAGTTCAAGCTACAACAAGTATGGGTTCTTGTAGATCTACCTCATGGAATGAAGGTGATTGGCACCAAGTGGGTCTACAGAAATAAAAGAGATGAAAGAGGTGTGGTTGTGAGAAACAAAGCAAGATTGGTGGCCCAAGGGTACACACAGGAAGAAGGTATTGACTATGATGAGGTTTTTGCTCCTGTGGCAAGAATAGAAGCTATCAGGTTGTTTTTGGCCTTTGCCTCATTTATGGGGTTCATAGTTTACCAAATGGATGTTAAAAGTGCTTTTCTGTATGGCACTATAGATGAAGAAGTTTATGTCTCACAACCTCCTGGTTTTGTTGATCCTGATCATCCTACAAAAGTTTATAAGGTGGTCAAAGCTTTGTATGGACTGCACCAAGCCCCTAGAGCTTGGTATGCTACTCTATCCACATTTCTAGAGAAGCATGGATATAAAAGGGGCACAATTGACAAGACTTTGTTCATTAAAAGAGACAAAAAGGATATCATGCTAGTTCAAGTGTATGTTGATGATATCATTTTTGGCTCTACCAACAAGTCTTGGTGTGCTGAGTTTGAAGCATTGATGAAAAGCAGGTTTCAAATGAGTTCCATGGGTGAACTTACATTTTTCTTAGGTCTACAAGTCAAGCAGAACAAGGGAGGAATCTTCATATCTCAAGACAAGTATGTAGCTGAGATACTCAAGAAATTTGATCTTGTGAATGTGAAAGCTGCAATCACTCCCATGGAAACCAAGTTGCCTTTAACAAAGGATGAGGAAGCTTTTGATGTAGATGTACACTTGTACAGATCTATGATAGGTTCCCTCATGTACTTAACTGCTTCTAGACCTGATATTATGTATGCAGTATGTGTTTGTTCACGTTTTCAGGTTACTCCAAAGACTTCTCATCTCAATGCTGTCAAGAGGATCTTCAAGTATCTCAAGGGCAAACCAAACTTGGGTATCCTAGGGAATCACCCTTTGACTTGGAAGCATTCTCTGATAGTGACTATGGTGGTTCCAACCTTGACAGGAAATCCACAACAGGTGGTTGTCAATTTCTTGGTCAAAGACTTATCTCATGGCAATGTAAGAAACAGACAATTGTGGCCACTTCAACAACTGAAGCTGAATATGTAGCTGCTGCAAATTGCTGTGGACAAGTATTGTGGGTTCAAAATCAATTGCTGGACTATGGTTTCAATTTCATGAATACCAAAATCCACATTGATAATGAAAGCACAATCTGCATTGTGAAGAACCCAGTATATCATTCTAAGACAAAGCACATCGAGATTCGTCACCACTTCATAAGAGATTGTTATGAGAAGAAGCTCATCAGTGTGGAGAAAATTCACACAGACTTAAATGTAGCTGACTTGTTGACCAAACCTTTTGATGGACCTCGGTTTAATTACTTGGTGGTTAGCATTGGTATGATTAACAAATAGCTATGTTTAAGGGGAGGCTTAGTTGTATAGTTTGTTTAATTCTGGTAGCTAAGTAGTATTAATACTGTTAGTTAAGTTTAGGTTAATACTGGTAGTTAATTCTGGTAGTTAAGTAGAGTTAATTCGGGTAGTTAGTTTTTATTAATTCTGTCTATACAATTTCTTGCAGTGTGTTTTTCTTTGTTTTAGTCTAATCTTTGCAGGCATAGCATGGATGCAAGGGAGGAGTGCCAAAGTTTTTAACTGGTGTACATTGTTCATACATATTTAATTCTGGTTGAAAAAGAGTTAATTCAGGTTGACCCTTAATTAATTCTGTTTTAGACTATTAAGTTTGCAAGGCTTTGCATGAGATTGCAAGAATGCTCGTGCCAAGGTTTTGACAATTGACCATTTTTTTTATATACACACTTAATTCTGGTTGAAATAGATTTAATTCGGGTTGACTCTTAATTAATTCTGTTTGACCAAAATTAAGTCTGGTAGTGTGAAAATTGTATAACTACTGGTAGGTCGTGTTAACTTGTTGCGGGAAACTTGCCTTTCTTCCTGCTTTCTTACTGTTAAATATAACCGGTTAGAGATTTTTACGCGCAATAGTCCACCAACCAAGTAAGCTATAATATATGAAAAAGATTGATTTCTCTTTCATACTTATCTTTAATTGCTATCTCCTTTTCTTTTGCAAATGTAAAACTTTCCTCTACGAAAATAATTCAAGCGTATCAAAAGGACTGGTTACTCCTCCTATCCACAAAGGGACACATGCTTCGCAGAGGGAGGAACAAGTGGAATATATAACCCAAACACTCCTTGAAAGGCAGCCAAAACCTCTCTCAAAAGGTTGCCATCTTTAAAATAATCAACAAAGGTCCTTTGACAAAGGAAGGAGATCAAGAGAAGAAAAGAGACTAAAGGTAGAGCTAAAGTAAGTCTCAAGCTTTGACTTTCAAGAAGAGATACTGCTGATGAGATTAATACTGTTGGTGATATTAATGCTGCTAGCGTGAGGAAGTCTAATACTGCTAAAAGTAAAGTTAACACTGGTAATGAACATAATACTGTTTATGAGCAAAGACAGTACTAGCTAGTGAAATAAAGATGACAAAGAGAAGGAAAAGCTCCTATGGCTAGAGTGAAGAAACTCCAAAAAAGTCAAAGGAACAAACTTTTACACAGAAGAAGCTAGCCTTGCAGAAAGCAATAAGGTTGGATTCCTTACAAACAAAACGAAGAGGAGGCTAAGCAAAACATTGGATCTCTCTCTAGCACAAAGAATTGCAGAAGAATGAAATGAGCTGACTGAGCAACAGAAGAAAAGAAAAGCTCAAGTACAGTTGGGGCTCAATTTAACACCAAATGAATTGGGAATTTGATAAGGAACAAAACTTGAAGCTAATGCAGAGTTGTCAAAGAGCATGCTTGGAAGTGAACTTCAAGGAGAAGATTTTGCAAAGAGAATGGTGGATCTTGTGAATCAAAGAAAGAAGTTGTTTGCTGAAGAAAGAGCCAAAGCTAAAAGGAACAAGCCCATGACCCAATCACAGCTGAAAACTTACATGATGAACTACAACTTAAAGAATTCAAGGGTCATGAAGATAACTTCAGTGAAGAAATTGAGTTTTGAAGAAGATCAAGGAATAGATTTGACAAATAACTTGTGAAACAATGAGATCTTTTGCTACCAATATAGTTTTAAAGCAACATAAAATCAGTTTGAAAAGATTTGGTGAAGAGCTTCAAACAAAGACTACCAAAAAGACTGAAAGAAATAAAGATGAGAATCAACAGGAGGATGAAATAACAAAGGAAGTCTGGAAAAGAAGAAATCAAATGCTAGAAAGGTATGAATACACATGTTAATGAAAATGATTCTGAAGATTCAGATAAGGTTAATTGATCAAGGAAGAGACTAAACACAGGTACTGAAACTCCTATTAATCTGTTCCTATAGCTATGAAATCAACCTAGTGTAGCTACCATAAGATTATTAAACAAGGAGAAAAAAAGAGTATACTCAAATTGTAAGGAAGATGGAACGATACATAGTATACATTAATTATTGGTCCATGTTAAATGTCTATTACAGAGATGACCTAACTGAGTTGTAACAGGATAGAAATGAATAGATAGGGGTGGATGGGCCTTGAGATTAGTTAGAAAAGATTTTGGAAGTGTCTAATAGAATTATGTTGAAGAAACTCTTAGCACATTCTATATGGAATGAGAAGGACAGCAAAAATTAAAATATGGAATATTATATACCTGTAGGGTACATTGTTTAAACTTAGAATCCATAGATGTTTATATGTTGTCTGAAAGAAAAATCCACTCACTGCTGAAGTAATAAAAACTATGTTGAATAATGAAGCTTTTGGATGGAAAGAGAGTGAAGATTCTATAGATTGTTGAACATGATGGAAAAACAACTGGCTTTAGAAAGTAGTAGAAAATTGTAGATTGATAACCTAGATAGAAGTTGAGAAGATATCACTATGGTGAAGGTGCTCTGCACTAACACAACAATGGTTAGCAGTATCACCATGTCAAATCAACATAAAAACTCTAGGCTAGTCCCAAGAGCAAACGGCTCTTAGAAAAGAATTTCAAATCCGTTCTAATGGTAGACAACTTGCAAATAAGTTGTATGTTTTCAACTCACCATATCTGTTAAAGTGAAGAGTAGCAAGCCCACAAGTTATGCGCTTTTGGTAAAGGCTGTGGAGAAAAACCATAACTAGTCCAAAAGATTATGGCTTATTGTAAAGCCATTGCAAAACCCTATTAGATGGTTACACTTAACCAAAAAGTGATTGTAACATCAACTCCCACCAGTTTCATGTACAAAGCGTTGATATGGACATCAATCACCATGGAATTTATCCTTTTATAGGTGCCAAAAGGATTGACAGCCCTGAGCAAAGACGGCTACAGGTAAAGGCATATCAAACCTTTAATCGCTGAATTGGTTTTGCCAAGAAACCAAATGGTATTACAACTTCCTTAAATGTTGTCAAGTACTGAGAGGTTGAAATGGTTTTCAGTTGACACATGGACCATACACCAGTATCGTTGTGGCCAAAGAACAGACTACTCCCAGAGTTAATGGCTAACTGGTAAAGAGACATCAAATCCTTTAAAATGTTCAATGAATTCACTCATCACATGAGTTTAACACACCTGGAAGTGATGAGAATAGACTGTAGACCTTATGATTTGATAGTACAAAATTGTCAATGGATTCTGAATAGCTTTGAAGACTAGTTTGCTGCTGTCAAAATTTTGAAAAGACATAAAGACATATTATTTTGAAGACAAAAGTTAAGACAAAATCCTCATAAACCCAAAGGAAGCTTAAAAGTATTTAAAGATCAAGAAATGTCTGAAGGCACTATGAAGTTTCATGAATGAAGGATCAAGTTAGGGGGAGATCGTTAAAAAATAATTTAAAACGACTTAAAATACTGTTAGTATTAAAAGTTAAGTCTGTTAGTATAACAGTTAGTACAGATAGAACAATAGCTAGTACTGTTATCTAATAAGTTAAGTCTGGTAAGCAAGTTAATTCTGGCCAGCTTTAACTTAAGGTCCGGTAGTATTATAGTAAATACAGCTTGGTCAAGACAGTTAGTCTGTATGTAATTAATTCAGTAATAGTTCTCATTCGCGTGAACTAAGGACGAGCATAAGGCATGTATCTCTTAACGCGTTTAGGGTTCCTTAAAGCTTAAATAGGAACATAGAATAGTAATGTAAAGATATGAATTGATTGATTATACACAATCAAATATAATCAAGAAAGTAAATGAAGCAAGTTTAGTATTTCGTCTTGTTCATCTTGGTAACAATTATTGATAATCCGCGTCAATATTTATAATGCACTGTTATTGTCTCTCATAGTATCTTTGGATTTATTCAAAGGACTATCAAGGCTCATTTAGATCTTGTTTATAAGGACCTACATTTCCTTTCTTTAGTATAATTATCATATAAAAAATCAAAAAAAATCAAAAAAAAATTAAAACATTTAATAAAAAAATAAAAAATAAAAAATTGTCCATAAAAAAAAATAAAAAATAAACAAAGTTGGTAAAATAACACCAATAAATAATACCTTCAATTGAGGTATTATCCATAATAAGTTCCCAACTCGAATCAAATATTCAAAAACTTAAGACCATATTGTGTCATTTACGAGAAATGAACTCACCTTAAAAAGTAAAATTTTTAAGAGCTATCCGTGAAGTAAGTTTGATTATTTTGGGTTCAAGTGCTATCTCATTGTCCGATAAAAATAAAGATCCAAAAACCAAAAATAATTCTTCCTTTTTCTTCTTAATCCATTAATTACTTTTTTTCCTTAACCCTCTAAAAATTGTTTAATTCTTATGGCGTCACTTGAATCATAACGTATGAAACCCCTTCTTCTCCGATGAAGGAATCATGACTTGTGGAGCTTTTTACACACACCGGCTGATTTTGTTGACAACAGGGAGGTCTGAAACAAAATATTGTTCCTAAACCTCCTCAGAGTTGTGCAACTTGTGGAAAACCGATTGATGGTTTATATTGTCGACATTGGTATTTAGTGCGTGGCGAAAGTGTTTGAATGAAGGTTGGTATCAATTCATGATGAAAACGAAATTCTATTGGAAAAACAACTCAAGTCATGCCAAACACAACACGTAACGTTGTTAGTCACCTCAAGACCATTCGTTTTCAAATCAAGACCCCGGTGTAAATTCTTTGCAAGGTCTCTATAAATTAAACCTCAATTTGTATGTTACAGAGTGTTGGTGATTTAGTTAGAACGGTAATCTTTTGTCAACAATGGGGTTTTAAGAAAAAATAAAAACTTGCAAGTCTGTAGGAACGTCTCATATTGGTTATAATTGTCCACCAAAAGCTCCGATTATCTCTAATCCAGAACAATGCAATCAAACCATTAATGAGCTCCCACAGACTTTGCCAAGTGTTCATCCGACAGGTGTGGAGAGCAATTTGTCGGTTCATTTTGTCCACGATGTAATCCGGATTCTTTCGATAATTCTCAATATTTTTCCGACCACCCTCCACAACTCCAGTTTGAGACTTACTTGTGTGAGTTATGTGGAAATAATGCTCATTATGGTTATGATTGTCCACCACAGTTCCCGTTTGTCTATGAACAGGAGCCGTGTTACAATCAAAACTTTAATGATAATTATTTTCCACAAAATTCTCAAAGTTCTTCTCAACAATATCTTTGTTGTGCAAATTGCGGGGGTCCTCATGACACTTTTCAATGTCAACCAATGAATGAAGATTATTGTGAGCAAAATTCTTGCTATGATCCTAATTCTTTTGGTTTTGACCAATATCAACCCCCGCAGTTTCCCGTCAATTATCCTCCTCAAGAGACAAGTAGAGAAATTTTGCAAGCTCAAGAAGATTTAATGGAAGCTATACAAGCCTTTTTAAAGGAGTATGATCATATACCTCCTAATGAAAAGTGCATGGCTTTATTGCTAGCCGAGGAGAGATTTCTTAAGATTAAGCAAGCTATGGAAGAAGAGCAGAATCAACCTGAAGTTTTACAAGAATTGCTTCTTAAGCTTATAAACGATTTGCAAATTCTTAAAGGAATTCAACAAGAGAAGAAGAAGCCAACAACTCAAAGTCTTATTCCATATTGGAATTCTTCAATGATTGACGATGAAGAAGCTAGAGATAACTTTTTGAAAGACGTTTGCACCCTCTTAAGGAAGTTTAGTCGTATACCTTTTAGAGTAACACCAAAGGTTATATTGATAGCTTGGGAAAGTTTTGGCGAAATTAAAGATGCTTTGACGGACAAGCAAAATCGACAAGAGGATATTCAAGAATTGATGAGTAAACTCCTTGAAGATGTGTGAAATATCAATGAAGAGTTTTCAGAATATATTAATTGTCCAAGCTGGAATCGTCCGCTTTTCTACTTCGATGATGACGATGATGAGTATACTGTTATATGGAGAAGGCCTAAAGCGATCTCACCCGATGAACCATCCGAAGAGCTCGAAGACCCTCTAATTATAGGGGAAAAGGAACTTAGCACTATTCTTGAAAAGGATAAATCTAGTGTTAAGGACCTCGACCCAATCCCAAGTGGACCCAAGGATGTCTCCGACGATATTTGTGATAATGATCTTTCTGATGCTGAATCTTTTCTTAGTCAAGATATTCCGATCACGTCTTCTAAAATCGATTTTCTTTCCGAGGATTTTGCCGGTGAATTCGCTCCTATTTCACCGGGAATGGATGAAGACGAATTTGATGAAGAAGAAGTTGATCATGATATTTCAAGTGATGACAATTCTTATGAGAACATCGAGTACGTTGAAGCATCACTTCTCAAATTGGAGTACGATAATTTAGAGGAGGAGAATGAAGATCAAGAAAAGAAAGAGTTTGACTTAGAAGATATTTTTCAAATCCAAGACGTTATTCTTCGTGAGAAATTATTACACGTCCATCATCTTATTACTAATATCGAATCTTTGAAAAATAACCCTACTCCTGATTTTGTGTTCAAGTCTCCTTCTTCATTTCCTATTCCCGTCATGGATAGTGATTCGTTCTTTGAAGAGTCCGATACTTCTCTTTCTCATTCAGATAACTCTTTACCCGAATTCGAGACTTTCAGCGATCATACGGAAGAGACGAGAAGTGGCAGTACCACTACTCATGCTAATAACTTTCTTCCCGAGTATGATTCGTTTCTTTTTGAGATTGAGCCCGATCAAGGAGGGTTGACTAATGTTGTTATTTCTGATAATTCAAATGATCCTCTTTTGGAACTTCCTGAGTTTGAATCATTCCACTTTGATCTTGATCCGTCATTTACTCGTCCTCTTCCAGAACTACCAGATGTTGAGATTAGCTTAATTATTGAGACCGATGCACTTGTGATAAACAATTTTGATGAGCTTAATGAAGACGAATGTTTTGACCCAGGGGGAGGTAAGATTAATGTTGAAGTTGACAATTCCTTCACATTTGTCACTTGGACTTTTCTCCCATTTCTCACCGACCCTGTGGCTTCTTCCTTACTTTCCTCCACCAAAAATGAGGATACCATTTTGACCCCAGCATCTCCACTTAGAGCCGGCGGCTTCTCATCGGGATGGAACTTTCACATGCTTTAATGATTGTCCAAACATTAATGAAAGCCCGATTGAGATTTTCTTTTCCATTTACTCTCCCTAAGGATAAATGAATTCAGGGATCAAGTCAAGCTATGTGACTCGGTTACCAAAAACAAAGCGCTTCGTGGGAGGCACCCCATGCTTATCCATTTTCTATTTTTCTTTAAAGTGTTGTGAGGAGGCTTGTACTCTTCCGTTCTTTGTGTTTGTTGTTTGTACTTGTGATTGTTTGCAGGATGAACCCAAATTTTCTGAAGACTCTCGTGTTCGGTGTTGTGTCCCGGATCACTCGAGCTTCCTATCCTTTGTTAGCAATTAGTTTGGGGAAATCCGATATCCTTTCATCTTATCGATTCACGTTTATCTTTGCATAATTAATAAACGGCTTAGATTTGCGTAGAGACCCGCCTTAAACATTGAGGACAATGTTTCATTTTAGTTTGGGGAGGGAATCTATCGATTTGATGTTGCCTGCTTATTGTTTTGTTCTCACGTACCCCGCTTTCCTACAAAAATAGCAAAAAATTCAATTTTTTTTAAGTTTTATTTGTAGAAAAATATAATAAATAAGTGTTTTTGTCACAATTTTGACTTTCTTGCTGGGTAAGAATAAGAGTAAATTTTGACCCGATCGAGCGTGTTGAGCTCTAGCTTGTTCCTTAACTTTTAGGCTAAGCGTTCGCTAATTCGCGAAGAACGAAAAATGATAGAGTTAAGTATGAGTAGGATGCTAAACAAAGATTATTTGGAAATCTTAAGAGCTCATGTATGTAACTTGTTGCTTTTTCTCCCATAAGCTCTTAACCGGATTAATATACGTGCTGTTTTTGAAGATTAAACTTAAATCAACAATTTTTATGTAATATATAGCAAAAATTTTAGTCTTAGTTCAAATTTATACTTGAATTTTTCAAAAAGAAGTCTTCTTTAAATAAATAAATATAAATAAAAAAAATCCTTTGTTTGCAATTAGTTTGGGGAAATCCGATATCCTTTCATCTTATCGATTCACGTTTATCTTTGCATAATTAATAAACGACTTAGATTTACGTAGAGACCCGCCTTAAACATTGAGGACAATGTTTCATTTTAGTTTAGGGAGGGAATCTATCGATTTGATGTTACCTACTTATTGTTTTGTTCTCACGTACCCCGTTTTCCCACCAAAATTTTAAATTTTTAAGTCTTAATATCTAGTTTATTGTTCATATAAAAAAATAAATTTTTTTTGACACGAATGTAGGTTTTCCATTGGTGAGAACAAAAGTAAATTTTGACCCGACTAGTTTTATACCTTAGCTTTCTCCTTAACTTTATATAGATTGTCTTTGCTAATCTTTTATACAAGGAGCTATAAAACGCTAGTCTAACTTGAAAAGGTCAAGACTTTGCAAGTTCCCATAATTGATTTTAAATATGCGAAGTTCGATTTATTTTAGGCTAAGTATTCACGAGTTTCTTTATTAGAAATTTTAAATTGTGAAGAACAAGAGATGATAGAGTAGAGTATAAGTTTTGATGCTAAACATAGAATAGTTGGATTTCTTTAAGGCTCATAAGTGTTAATTGTGGCTTTTTCTCCCATTAGCTTGTTTCACCTTTATATATATGTTTAATAAATAGAGTTGTGCGGTTTTTTGGTTAATAATTAGTTAATAGAAGTTTTCTTTAGTTCCTTTGTGATTAGGATGAGTACACATCAGGAATACTTAATTTGGCATACTATATGTATCACATTAATAAATATTTTGCTTATTCCTTAAAGAGCCTTAGGGTATATGGGATAAGTAGAATTCAATAATAATCCGAGACTGATAAAAGTTTGCTGTATCTTGCCGGCTCACAACCGATGTTACAGCCTTCTAAAAGGTCGAGGAAGTTACCGAGGTCGAAATATGTTTGCTACATCTTGTCGGAGGCGTGGCCGATGTTGTAGCCTTCTAAAGGACTGAGGTTTAATAATGTTGCTTAATTTTTTGTCTTATTTTGTACCTTAAAGAGCCTAAGGGTATATGGTGCAAATAAGATTGGTCCATTCATGTCTTAAAGAGCCTTAGGGTATATGACATGAATGGTGCCTTGCTTAAGTAACCTAATAAAAGCCAAATTTTGGTTGCCTCGATGTGGACTTTAATCTTGATGACATTTGATCTTTTGAAAAGGGCTAGGATCTAATTATTGCATTTTTAACCGTTACGCTTTATTTTTGGAATTAATAAGTATCGAAATAAAGTCTTAAAGAGCCTTCGGGTATATGACTTATATAAAATCTTGAGATACAAAATTAGGGAATAAGGGAGGAAAAGTAAGTACACAATTAGCTCTTATGAGTAGTGTTAGCATCATAACTTGTATTTTGCAATGATCTTGTTTTTGAGCTTAGCATGGAGTAGTGAAAATCAGGGACGATGAATTTATCTTTTTAAGACACTTTTAAGTGCTTTTTGTTCCGTGATCCTAAAAGTTACCAAAAGGTAATGAGAACATTACATTATGTCATACAAGAATAAGTTGTAGATAGGTAATTATAAAAAAAATCATAAAAATAGAAAAATCTTTGAAAATGGGAAATCGGGGTGTTTTATAACTTGTGACTTAGAAGCTCTCTCCACAAAAAAAATCTTTGCTACTTTTCAAAGGTTTAGTTTGGGGAAGTTTCGAGGTATTTGGTTATAAGGCATGTAATATTGCGTGAGGACACGCAATCGCTTAGTTTGGGGAATTTTGATATGTGTGAAAACACATATCCATTTTATATCAAAATAAACCCAATAAAGACCAAAAACATAATAAAAATGGCAAAGATATGCTTGTTTTTGTATTTTGTATGTGCAAGTACGGATAAAGCAAAAACCACAAGAAAATGGTTAAAACCGGGCAAACACGAACACAAGAACGGAATAGCACGCAAAAGCCGAGAGGAAGCTATCAAAGTCAAAAAGTCAAACCTCGATCAACCCTTGGTCAAAGTCACAAAATTCCAAAAATCCCTAAAATAGCCCTTCATGTTAAACCAATCTACAAAACAAACCCTAAAACCTAACCCTGATATCTTTTATTAATAAAAAGATAACGGGCGTTATCCCTTATAACAAATAAACCAAAGCCTGTTACCATTTCCTTAGCCCAAAACTCACATCTCTAATACCCGGCCCAAACCCAAAGTCAAATAAGATTTTACCCGGGTCAACGCAAATCAATCACCCTCTTCAGTTAAAAAAACGAGCGGGAAAAGTAGTTTACTACTGTTCACCGTCTCCTCCATTCACCCACAGGGATAAAATCAAAGGGATTTTGCTAATTGAGGGCTTAAAAGGGTAATTCAAGTATTAATGAGTGAATTGGCAGGATAAAAACATCACCAAGCAATGCTATTGGCCAAAACCCACTTGATGTGACACACGGGCAAGTAAGGAAGCACAAGGAAAATGGTCATTTACACTAATTTCACTCACGAAAGTAACACAATGGGTCTGACACTGGGATTGTCACGCTGGCAATCCGTGTGAGCTTTCTTCTCCAATGATTAGAAGGAATCAAGAGCCAGGATTAGAGGGAGCGTTTAACTGAATTGAAGGCCTAGAAGCTTCCGTGGTGGCTATAAATACGAGCACACTCTCACACACATGATATCTAGGAGTAGGAGTAGATTAGGGTAGCCATTTAGCTTATTTTTAGCTTATTATCTTTAAATATTGTAATTTTTATTTTAAAAGCATTGTAATATCATTTCAACTTTAATACAATTCAGTTCCTTAAATTCTGTTTTTACTTTTATGCATTTAAGCTTACACAGTGTTTTTAAATCACAATAAGCTCTAAATAAGATCTACTCCTGTATTGCTTAATAAGTTTACTCTAAAGTTTAATCTTAAGGGCCCTTACACACACACCACATTCACCAAAACAGTCAGTTACCTTTGCTTTATATGGATTGTTGGATGATAAGCCAGAAATGGTGTGGGCTATATTTGGACTTAACCACTTATTCTAGATAAGCTGGACTTTGTTTGAATTGTAGGCTCATTTGAGCAAACACCTTGGTGGGTAGCTGAGTTTGAGGTAACGCTTTTCTTTATAATTTCTAGTTTTACCTTATTATACACCTTCTAGCTTATTCTTGCATATTATCCTTAAGAGTTGCAATTTTAAGGTTTTAATCCTGCTAAGTTTGTGCTCTTTATAATTGAAAGATGTTATTAATGTTTTTATGATTAGCTCTAATTCTTAATTTCTTATAAATTGTCAACAAAAAAAAGTGAAAGAAATCAAAAATATTAGTATAGCTCAGTTAGCTTATTGTTCTGCTTATTTGTTTGCTTAAATCTGCTTATTAGGACTGCTAGTAGCTATCTACTATCTGGTAATTGCATTTTGCTAATTATATTTGAAATTCATAAGCTGAAAATAGGATTTAAGGTTTTAAAGGGGTGTTTGGCTTATGGCAGTACGAACTAAAGTTTAGTACGTCCATGACCTTCACACACACACACTTAAATCAATTTTAAACTTCATATTTGAGTTTATGAGTCTAAGTCTTAAGGTCCTTGTAGGTAAAATCTATTTTTTTTAAGTAGTTGTAAGGATTAATGGTTAAGTTCTGCTTATTTGGATTTTCAGCTTATAGCTTGCTTCTATGTGCTTATTTCGAGCGTGAGCGAGAGTGAGTGAGCGTGTTTTTACTAAAGTTAGGTCTCTTTGCTTATTTAGTTTATGTCCTCAGCTTATTAAGGCATTTAGTGAAGCAGCATTAAAAGTTAAAGCTAGCAGTACTAACTCTGAGTTAGTACTGCTGAGCTTATTTAAGCTTATTCTGGCTTTGATAGTTTCTTATAGGTGTTTATTTTGAATCATCAGCTATTGGCTTGTTCTTTATGCTTATTATCAGTTTAGATTAGTTTAATAAGTTTAGGATTAGGGTTAGTTTTAGCTTATTTAATCTTTTAGTGGGAGCAGCATTAAAAATTTAAAGCTAAGCTTATTTTAGCTCAAGTTAGTACTGCTAGGCTTAGTTAAGCTTATTTTTAATAATTTGCTCATTCCCCTTCATAACTTGCTTATTAGGTTAGAATTTTGGTGAATAGTAAGCTAAATGTTCTAGATCCTTAGCTTATTCAGCTGTTTTTTTGAGAGTTCTGAAATTTCAAAAAGCCAAATAGAAGTTTAATGAGTTTTTTGTCAACTTTTTAGCCAAATTTCTAGCTTATTTAGTGCTTTTCAAAAATAGTTGCTTTTATTAAAAGTGTTAGTTTTTAGCTTTTCTACAACTTTGTTTTTAAAAAAAAAACCTTTAAATAATTTTCGGATAAAATTTTTGATAAATTTAGGATGTTTTTTTACAATGTCCCACGTGTTTGTTTAATTCCCATTATACGTTTTTTGCTTTGTGTTTAATTGTCATTGCTAGCTTATTAGTTTGCATACATTTATCTACTTGTCATTTATATTTAGTAGGATTTAGAAAACCCAAATCAACTCTTGTTAAAACCATTCAAAACGCGCGATCACGGACTTAACCGATTCTCAATTCACACTTCGTCGAGGGAAAATGACCCGGGAGGCTTTTGAGACAGCTGTGGATAAAAGTTCGTTTCTAGAACCCGACAGAAATACTATCTATACTATTATTGATTATCTTCCTTATTATTACGTATTTATATGTATGAATTTGGACGGATCAACAGTTTTCTATCATTTAGCTTGTACCGCTCTTTTATCTTTTGATTTTCTTCTTGCATGCTTATTGTGTATTGAATTGATTATTGTCACCATAAAACCTGTGCCAGTCTCTCAGGCTGAAAAACCACTTTTATTATTAGAACTAGGTTTAGCATAGGTTTAACAAGTAATTAGAATTAACTTA
>BQNB010069876.1:0-2500 GCA_026074375.1 Tanacetum coccineum
TAAACCTTTGCCTGTTATAACTCGAAACGACTTTTCCCGCCTAAATTTCCCCCAAAACTTAATCACGGGTTTACAAACCTACTTTTACCCTGCACCTCAAAAACCCCATGGTCAAACCTCTCCCCCCTCCTCCACTTAAACCCTAATCCCATTTGGCAATCCCACATCTCCCCAAGCTTATTTCGACGACCAAGATTGCTTTTTGAAGAATTGAAGGGCCAAGATTGTTTGTTTTCCCCCTCTCACAAAACTAACACAAGGTCTCAGTATAAAAGAGGAAGAAGACATAAGAAGTAGTTAGTTGTTTTTAGTTTTAATTTTCAGTTTTGTATTTTCATTATTAAGCATTTTCTTTCAAATTTTTAGCAATACGTTTTCAGCACTTGTACTCTTGTTCTTTCAGCTTGTACTTCACTCAGTTTAGTAATAACATTCATTTTCAAAGTTTACTTGTACTTTGATTTCAATTTTAAGTCGAATTTACTCAATAAGCTCTTAATAAGCTCTTTAGAGCTTATTACTGTTCATAAGCTCAAAATTTAGTTAAAACTTGTTTTCAGTCATTCATTACTCTTTTAGGTCAATTTTAAGTCAAAGCATGATCACTTAAGGCATTTGTGTTCAAATTTTGAAGTTCAAGAGAGAAATAAGCTAATACTAGCTTATTGAGCTTTTAGCTCAGGGAATAGAGGCAAGGTGCCATTAGGTTTCAAGTTTTTAAGCCACTCACTCAGATAGAGTGGCTTGGTTCTGAGACAACACAAATTTCAGGTTTCATTTTCTTGATTTCATTGTAGCTTTAGATTTGATAGCTTAATCAAACAGCTTATTCTATTGTTCTTTTTGTGCTTAAGCTTGTCTAAACTTGTTTAGCTAGCTTAGAGATTCAAATGTCTTAAGTTGTTTTAGTTTTAGTGCATTAAGAACTTAAATACTCAATTCTGTCATTTTTAGTGTACTAAGCTAGGAGAGAAACTAGCTTAATCTTCCTAATAAGCTAGGATTTTTAAGGTTCAACTAGCTTACTTAGGTTAGTTTTAGTGAGAGTAGCTAAAAAGTTTTAACAGAATTAGTTTTTAAATCAGTTTCAAGTTCAAATAGTGTGGGACAGTTTGGCTTAAGTAGTGTTTGGTATAAGCTGTATTTGACTTCTAAAGTCAATATCATTGTGTCAAATCCTTTTACATAGTTGAGTTAGGTTTTAACATCAAGATTTAAACAGGTTTTAAGAGTTAAATATTTGAATTCAAAAACTTAGAGTTTAAAAACCTTGACTTAGCACCAGGACAGTTTACTTGAGCAAGTGATTGTAGGGTTTAGTGTTTGATAGCTTGTTATTGTTCTAGCATTGTCAATATAGACTTAAATGCATTTGGTGAAGAATTTTTGAAGCTCTTACTCTTAAATTTTAGCCTGCAAGTAAGAAGTGACCATTTGCATCAGCAACATTAGTGACTGCTGTCACAGCTCTTTCATTTTTTTTAAACATTTTTCTAGCAGTATTGAGTAGGAGTTAGGTTTAGGAATTAAGCACTTGTATAGATCTCTAGTAGCTTAATTCAGATAAGCTTTTAAGTCTTATCATTAAGCTCTAATCCTAGCTTTAATTTCTTACAAAAGTAGCATGTTAGCAGCAGATTAGGTTCTAGCTCATCTTCTTGTGATTTTAATTTCTAGTTGATATTTTGAAAAACCTTTTATCTAGGTTAGTTTAATAAACATAGCATAGCTTAGATTCAAAATTTAAGCTTTTAAGGTTCACTAATAAGCTTTTTAGCTTTTTAGCAAAAGCTTAATTACAGTGATAAGCTAAAACTTACACATTTTAAGATCATTTTTCTTGTTAAATTTGTTAAAACTTAGCCTTTTTCTTTTTAGAATCATTAAGTACTCATCTTAAGCTACAAGTAGAATCTTTTGTTTTGCATTTTCATCAAGAAATAAGCCTGGAATAAGCCAAAACCTTACTAGCTCCTAAAAGCCTTTGTTTCTGTAGCAGGAAATGAAAGCTTAATTTTTCAGCCTATCTAGTCGTCTAAAGTAGAAGTTGCTTTCATTAAAGTTGTTATTAATAAGCTGTTCTTTAACTTTCATGTTTTAAGTTTTTGCTGAAAATCATTTTCCAATAAGCCAAAAAATAAGCTAGTATCGTAGGGTCTGTTTAGTTCTTTTCTCATAGTTGAAGGGTACCCGTTTGCACTATGGTGTAAATTCACCATAGTTTACCCGCCTACCCTTTAGTTTCGTTTCTTACATTATCTACCCTAGAGTTTTCGAAAAATAAAAAAAAGGGGGAAAGACAAGAGGCCCGGGTGAGCAAGACTCGAACCCGGGACCTCTCGATACAAACCCCCTTTTTACACACACTTATACCGCTGCGCCCTTGGGTCTTTTTCGTTAAAGACTCAAGGGCATTGATATTTATGCTGTAGGGTGTTTTAGCTTTATAAAGCTAATAAGCGTAACTGCTTTGCGGGGCTATTCTTTAAGCAACTTTGTG
>BQNB010069876.1:7500-30343 GCA_026074375.1 Tanacetum coccineum
CGATGGCTTCTCGGGTACTTTCAGGATCCCAATTGACCCAAAAGATCAAGAAAAGACAACATTCACATGCCCATACGGAACTTTTGCTATCGTAGCATTCCTTTTGGGCTATGCAATGTCTGTCACGTCCCTAAGATTGTTTGATGGAATCTTCCGCGATATGATTGAATAAAAAACGATGGAAGTATTTATGGATGACTTTTGGTCTTTGGTGACTCTTTCTCCACGTGACTAGACATCTGGAAAAGGATGTCTGAAGCGGTGTGAGGACACCAATTTGTCTTTAAACTGGGAAAAAAGCCATTTCATGGATAATGGAAGGCATTGTTCTCGGACTAAAAATTTCTATGTCGGGTCTTGAGGTCTGATAGAGCTAGAAGTCGATGTAAATATGGTAAACTCCCTCATCCCGACTTCTGTCAAAGGTGTCCGTAGTTTAACTTGGCACGCCGGTTTTTACCGACGATTCATTTTTCAGTGGGGGACTTTTCAAAATTGCCCGTCTATGACTCATTGCTTGAATAAGAGACTCCATTTGTCTTTTATGAAGAGTGTATCGATTCCTTTAATACCTCAAAAGAAACACTGACTGTGGCTCGATCTCTTTATCTGCTCACGACTGGGACTTGCCTTGGAACTGATGTGCGTTGCTAGCGACTTCGCAATTTAGGGCATTCCTCGGGCCAAGAAATAACAAGCATTTTTCAACCCTATACATACGCTAGCAAGGACTTGGAACGAGGCTCAAAAACTCCTACACTACTAAGAAAAAGATTTACTTGCTGTGGTGTATGCTTTGAGAATTTTCGGTTCATTATCTTGTTATGTCTAAAAGACATTGTGTATGATGACCATTATGCACATCAAGTATCTCTTTGCCAAGAAGGATGCTAAGGCAAGACTCATGCGGTGGATCTTATTGCTCCAAGAATTTGACATTGAAATTCGAGACAAAAAAGGAGCTGAGAATCTCGCCGCCGATCATCTGTCCAGACTAAAAATCTGGCCATCAAGGGACAAACTCGAGTAACAGAATTATATGACGCATTCTTCCTCTCGAACCCTGGATCTATTTGCTATTCAAGATCAATGTCCCAAGGTTTGCAGTTTTGCAATTACCATGCGGGGTAATTTGTTTATCAGGGAATGACATCCCAACAAAAAAATAAATTCTTCAAGGATGTCAAACACTATTTCTGGGATGATCCTTTCCTGTTTAAGATCTGTGCTGATCAGGTGATAAGACGTTGTGTTTCTGGGCAAGAAGCTTTAGACATTCTCAAAGCTTGCCACAGTGGACCCACTGGGGGACACTATGGTGCCAATTACACAGCCAGAAAAATTCATTCGATTCAGGGTTTCTATTGGCCCACCATCTACAGATGCCCATGACTTTTGTCACCGTTGTGTCCATTGGTCAACTGTCAAGGAAAAATTACGCAACGTGATGAGATGCCACAAAACTCCATCCAAGTTTGCGAAATCTTTGACATCTGGGGCATTGATTTTATGGGGCCATTCCCGTCTTCAAGAGGGAACAAGTACATACTCGTGGCTGTTGACTATTTGTCAAAATGGGTCGAAGCAAAAGCGCTCCCCACCAATGATGCCCGAGTTGTTTGCAAATTTTTGAAAACTCTCTTCTCTCGATTTGGTGCACCCCGAGCTATCATAAGTGATCGCGGAACTCACTTTTGCAATGACCAATTTACAAAGGTCATGTGCTCTAAGTATGGATGTCTCTCACCGTATCATCCACCGCATATCACCCACAAACAAGTGGGCAAGTTGAGGTGTCAAATCGTGGTTTAAAGCGTATTCTTGAGAGAACCGTGGGAGAAAATCGTGCCTCCTGGTCGGACAAACTAGATGATGCTTTATGGGCCTTCCGCACAGCTTACAAAACACCCATCGGATGCACTCCGTATAAGCTTGTGTATGGAAAGGCATGTCATCTTCCGATCGAGTTAGAGCATAAAGCCTACTGGGCCCTCAAGCATACAAATTTTGATGTTCAAACTGCGGGTGATCACAGGAAAGTTCAACTGAATGAACTAAATGAACTTCGTGATCAAGCCTACGAAAACTCTTTGATCTATAAAGAGAAAAACCAAGAGGATACACAGTGCTAAATTCAAAAACCCGCGTTTTAACGTGGTGATGTGTTCTCCTTTTCAAACTCTCGACTGAAGATTTTCTCGGGCAATTGAAATCCCGTTGGTTGGACCATTCACCGTTGTCCAAGTTTTTCACTTATGGCACCGTTCGGAGCTATCTCAAAACTCCGGGCCCAACTTTAAAGTGAAGGGTCCATCGTATAAAAACCAATCCTCATTTTGGGGACATACCAACCGAGGTTGTCCGGACGCTCCAATCGTTCACCATGACCAATAAATTCGGGGGACGGGTCAAGCGTCGGGACCCTAAACAAGCGCTTCGTGGGAGGCACCCCGGGGGACGGGTCAAGCATAGCGACCTTAAACAAGCGCTTCGTGGGAGGCACCCCATGCTTATCGTAGTATTGTGTAGAAATGAATAAGTGTTTTCTTGTTGTGTGGAGGCTCGCCTCTTCCATTACCCATGTTTCGTGTTTGTGTTGTTAATTGTCCAGGATCGCCCGGATTGTGAAGACTCCCGTGCTTGTATTTTTATCAAGAGTTTCACATCCTCAGCTTCATTTTGGGAATCCAATATCCTAATCTAATCGACTAACGTTTTATCTTTTGGCACACTTAATAAACGGCCTTAGATTTACGTAGGTGCCCCTTTCAAAACATCGAGGACGATGTTTAGTTCTAGTATGGGGGGGATCTTCGATTTGATTTTTGCCTGCAGCCGTTGTTATCACGTAATCCCGTTTTTACCACCAAAATTTTTGCAAAAATACCAAAAAAATGAAAAAATTTAAAAATTCTCAAAAATAAAATAAGTGTTTTGTCACAGTTTTGACTTTCCTAATGGGTAGAATGAGAATAATTTTTGACTCGATCGGGCGTGTTGAGCCCTAGCTAGTTCCTCAACTTACCGCTTGTAGGCTAAGCTTTCACGAATTCTATTGCTTCGAATTTTAATAAGGTGAAGAACAAGAAGTGATAGAGTTAAATATAAGTTTATGTGCTGAGCAAGATTCTTCTAAAACTTATATGAGTAACTTGTGGCTTTTTCTCCCATTAGCTTCTAATCCACCTAATCATACGTGCTCATTTCAATTCAACTAAGTCAATCGATGTTTTTAGAAAAAGCTTCAAATTTGTAACTTGATTCTTTAAAACGAGGTTTTTCTGTTCTTAGTAATTTGAAAGTTAAAATGCCAAAGAAGCATGAATTGAAATATGAATGCAAAAATGCAGGAATATTGAAATTATGCCAATGAAGCATACATTTGATTATATGGAGCAAGTAAAAGATGTGTCGTGATATCCCACTCCGCTAACCACGAGGTGGGGGTTCAAACTAAGACACCTATCCTTAGCCATATTAGGAAGAAGGTGTTGATGTGATTTCCCACTACGCTAGCAACGGGGTGGGTTTTCAAACTAAGAACACCGGTCGTTGGTTATGATATCCTACTAGGGAGCGAGGCCTAGGTAGGTGTTCAAACTAAGCAACGCATTCCTAGCTTTAAGAACTTATGATTATGATGATGAAGTGGTTGTGATATCCTACCAGGGAGCGAGGCCTAGGTAGGTGTTCAAACTAAGCAACGCATTCCTAGCTTTAAGAACTTATGATTATAATGATAAAGATATTGCAAAAAGTTCTACAGTAAAATTTTCGTTCTTTAAAATCAAGTTGCAAAATCTTAATAAGTTGTTGCTTTAAGACGTGATTCATCTTGAATTACGACTTCGGAAATAAGTTGATCTATGGTTGAGTTGATATGAGCACACACATCATATATCCATGTTGGGAGTTTTAAAAGTTCACAAGTAATAAGTATGAGTGCTTAAATTTAGAACTTATTATTGGACAATTGATCGTGTTTAATTGATGGTTTGGATCTAGTGAAAAAAAATCGGGAACGATGAATTTATCCGTCAGGACTTCCATAGATTATTCTATGGACGTTTCTCATTCTATGATCCCAGTGTTGATAAAATAAAGGAAGTCAAACAGGTAGTTAAGAAAAGAAAAAGAAAGAAAAATCCAAAAATATTAGGGATAGTTAGTATACATAAAAAATGGTGAAAACGGGACTTGTCAAAACTATTGATTCTTTAGTTTCCCTTGGCGAACACTTTGCTACTTTTCGAGGTAATTAGTCGAGGGGGTTCAAGATTCTTAGTTTTCTTAAGTGTTTACTTCATAACATTGCGTGAGGACACGGCAATACCTTAGTATGGGGGATTTTGGTATGTGCTTAATTACACATACCATTTTCCATTCTAAACGGACTTAAACGTCTAAAAACATACCAAAAATACATTGTATTTGTATGTTTGCATTTGTATTGTGCAGGAAACGGATATTCAAGAAAAGGAGCAAAAGAAGCCAAAAAACAAAACAATATCCAAGCATAGAGATGAAAGACCATGTCAAGTCAAAGCCTAAGCCATCGATATATGAAGAAAATACAACTTGAAGGGTTTAAACTGCCAAAGCCTTAAGATGTTTACAAAAGATTAAAAAAGACAAGTGCCACCAAAACTGCCAACCGGGTAGAGATTGCATTCAAGTTATACAACTTCAGGGGATCTCCCCAACTGCTACTCCCCAAAATAAACGTCTTCTTTTCCCGCCCAAAACCCATGAGTTAAAACTGGTATGTCGCCCAATACTTTCTCATCTGCAAAAACCACTTCTCTCCTAGCAAAATCATTTTCATCCACCTACTTCCCCTCCCCACCCCCCCCCCCCCCAGTTGTATAAAAAGCCATTGTTGGCATATACCCTCACCTTTTCCAAGTATTTCAATGCTAAGATTGACTCCAAAGAAGCACAAATGAAATCAAAGGCTGGGATTTGCTTTGGATTCACCTCACACAACAAGCACACTTCGTTTTTGCTCTCCAAAGAAGCACAAGCTGCAAGTCCAAGACTTCGGCTATAAATAGAGCTTTTTGTAAGCCTTTGAGGCAACTAGTCTTAGTTTTTATCTAGTTTTTAAGTTTTAATAACAAACTTAGCTTATTTTTAGTTATTTACAGCTTTTATTTCCAGCTTTGTAACACTTTCAAAATTAATGCAAGTTTGAAGTTTTTAAATCAATATCAGTGTTAAGTTACTTAATCTTATTGTTTTGTATTCACAAATCACTCTCAAATATACCACAGCTTATGTTATGGATGATAAGCCAGTTCTGGATGGGCTTATGGACTCTCACTAACTTGTTTTCCTCAAGTTAGAGCTTGTAGATTCTTGATTTAGCCCTGTTTTGAGCAAGGGGTGTTGTAAGTCTCTTTTCTTTTCTTACTTTACTTATCTATTGCAGAACTGCTAGTTTATTTAATACAACTGTTGGTTTTAAGTTAATACTGCTAGACCAATTCATGCTTATTTAAGTGCTTATTATTGATTAATAATTGCTTATAAGTGTTTTACTTTGTTATTTGATAATCTGTTTTTAATAAAAATGATTTTTGGAAATGTTAAAGGCTATTTTGAACAAGCAGTACTAACTCCAAGTTAGTACTGCTAGTGGATTTTTTAGGATCCGTAATAACTTTTAGCCTAGCTAAAGTACTAATATAAGTTAGTACTGGAAGTTCATTTTAGTTAGTATGTGTAGTCAATTTCTCTTTTATTAGCTTATTGTCTTCGACTTATTTAAGATTTGATTAGCTTTTTAGAGATATATTATACAATTTTTTTCATTTCACTTTCTTTAGGGGTAAGCTTTTAAGCTTATTTTCCTTTTTCAAAAATATTTTTAAGAGTTTTTCTGTTTTGTTTTTCAATTTATGTATCATTTTAGTTGCTTATTCCATTACTAAGTGCTTATTTAAGGTTAGGTGGAACTTATGTTTTAGCTCTTGTTTGTTATTTATTATTTCTTTATGTCTTGTTAGCCTAGCCTGTACTAAACTTTAAGCTTTACAGTACTAACTTGTAGCCTAGCAGTACTAACTCCAAGTTAGTACTGGTAGTTAAAACTGTTAGTACTGTTGTTAGTACTGTCGTGTTTATCTTGTTTAATTTAGCTTAATTGCTTTTTGTATTTGGTATTTTAGAGTTATTTAGGTTTTAGCCTATTTTGATTTGTTTTAAAGTTTAATTTGAGCTTATTTGTGCTTTAGTGTGTAAAGTTTTTAAGCGTTTTTGCCTTTTTAGTTTTGACTTCTTATCCCAGCTTATTTTTCTTTGCTGTTTTTATGTGCTTTTGCTTATTTTTATCAGTTTTAGTGCCCAATCATTCCTTGTGACATTCAAACACAAATCATCAATCGTCTTTCGATTTTCCATCTCTAGCCTCGTTGGGACATAACGACCCGGAGTTTCTCTATACTGCTTCCGGTTTACTTGAATTCGCGTGATTCTGATCCTTTTTGTGTTGTGTTTATATTTGTTTATATTTAGCCATATAAAAAGGTGTGAGTTCGCGCGTAACCAGTCTCTATGAGCTAGGGTTTAACAAGATTACTATTGATTTAATCCCTAAGATAAATTATAATCAGCAAATAAGGATGCTTTATGCGGATGCTTTATTTGAAGATAATAATATGTCTGGCGTCCTTAGGAAGATGTCCAGCTATGTCTAAGAATGATATGCCTCCTCGAGAGAAGAATTCACAGCACTTAATTAACAAAAAACCATAGTTTCTATTCGAGATTAATAATGGTTACTACAGTTTTCTTATATTTGGCTCGACCGCTCTTTGATCTTCTGTTAATTAGATTGCGTGGTTAAAGTGTCTTGAATTGATTGTAGTCACCGACCAAACCGTGTCAGTCTCAACCCCCTTTTTACCTGTTAGAATTAGGATTAGGACTAACATAGGATTAGCATAGGTTTGACTTAGATTAGAATTAATTTAGATTAGATAAACCAAAATATAAATAAATTGATAGATTTAACCTCGCTTCAAGTGTTCGACACCCTACTTACCACGAATCTACCACTGACGAGGTATACTGCCCATTAAAGTGTTGATTTTGGTTAAGTCGGCAAAATATAAATTTAAAACTTGAGCTATCATAAATAAACACCACACAACGACACATCAAGTTTTTAGCGCCGTTGTCGGGGAGTGAAAATTAATCTTGATTTTTATTTTATGTTTTGGTTTTTAGCATTAGATTAGATCTAACCCTTAGGATTAGTGTATATTCTTGAATATTCTATATTATTGTTATATTTGTTAGTTTAATTGTTTGCTTGTATATTTGTGTGTTTTTATTTGTTTTGTTTTTATTTGTTTTCTTCTAATACACTGATTCTGGTCAATAAAGAATATCGAGTTATACATTCATTGATTAATATGGCGTATCCACTTCCATTGGATACGACGTATCGATCATCTAGAACAGAATCAAAATCTGAGTTTTCGTATTTGATTTTCATGCTAAAATTTTTTCTATCTTTCTTCAGAGCAAATCCTACTAATTGTTTATCAATTGTTACGGGTAGTGCATGACAAGGAGTTCAACTAACGAACTATTCACACCTTATAAAGAACCTGAACGAGAATTTCGATCATCTATGAGACACTTAAAGACACTAAGTTTGTCGGAATTAAGATCGCTGATATCCATATTATACTTCTGACAAGAATACTCAGAGGTAGAAGTTACAAAAAACAATGGCGGAAATATGGAAGCAATACATAAGGGAGACCGAGAGACAGATCTATGGATCGAGAGTTGTTAGGCCCAAAATTGAAGACAAGGATAACTTTGAACTAAAGGGCCAATTTCTTAAGGAACTACGTACCAACACCTTTAGCGGTTCGGATCATGAAGATGCAAACACACATTGAGAAAGTTCTTGAGATCATGGATCTATTCCACATTCCTAATATTACTATAGACCAAGTGATGCTTAAAGCCTTCCCCATGTCCTTTACCGGAGCCTCAAGTCGATGGCTAAGAAACAAACCAACTGGTTCTTTTTTACAACCTGGGAAGATTAAAGACTACGTTTTAAGAATTTATTGCCCCACCTGCTCGTACTGCAAAGAAAATGGAAGAAATCAACAACTTTCAACAAGAGCCGGACAAAAATACCTCTATCAAGCTTGGGAACGATTTAAAGAGCTCTTGATGAAGTGTCCTCAACACTATTTAACAGAGATGCAGGAGGTAGTCTTGTTCTATAATGGATTGGTTGTTCAATTCGACAAATTCTTGATATCAAAGAGGTGCCATACCATCAAAGACTGATACCGATGCAAAAATAGCCATCTAAGAAATGACTGAATACTCTCAAAAATGGCACAATGGAACATCAAGAGTCAGAAGTATTGGGAAACTTCTTTTTTTTTATGAATGAATTTAGAGCAATACAGCAACAATGGGAAACTTCGAATGGAAATCAAAAAGGTCAATGAAAAAAGTTTTATTGCTACTCAAGTAGGATGTGAACAAATGCATAAAGGACCCATTACACCAAAGATTGCCCACTAAAATAAAAAGGTAAAACCCTAGAAGAAGCTTACTACACGTAATTTGGTGGACCTTTTCAAGGAGGGGGATATAGAGCAACAGCTCCAGGTTACTATCAAAGGAACAACGCAAATCCTTCATACCAAGAACGAAGGCAATCTAATTGGACAATGGGGGGGGGGGGGGGGTTACCTTGAGAAATTATGGAGAACAAAAAGACACGAAGAAAACTTAAATTTTATTAAAGAAATCCGAGCTTTGACAAATGCTGCCATTCGAAACCAAGGAGCATCAATTAAAACTTTAGAAATCCAAATCGAGCAAATGAGCAAGGTACTACAGGAAAGAGGATTTGGAAGCCTACCTAGCTCTACTGAAGCGAACCCGAGAGGTCAAGTCAAGTCGATTTCAACTACCATTGAAGCTGATTTATAACAATACGCCGTATTGGATCTCCTAAATATGCCGTATCTACTCGACATAACAGGGTTTACACCATAATTGAAATAATTATGGCGTAAACATAGTTGTTACTCCGTAACTGCTGCTACAACAACAATATTACCACACAATTACGGGTCGAGACGGTCTCAAAATTTGCCTCCTAGCTGCTAGAACCTGCAAAACAAAGTTAGGAACCAAAAAACCAACTAAAATGCAAAGATGAAACATAAAAAGATAGGCATCGGGTGCCTCACACAAAACGCTTGTTTTTGTTTGAGTCACGAGCTTGACTCCACCCTTATTTGTCAGGTAATAGGGTGTTCCTCCCTTTACTTGCAATCAAGTGCGAGAGATAGTAGCAATGAACACCATGATGGTGTAAGTTTTGTACTAGGTAGGGATATGATAAATTATAACCATTCCATTGATGAGATTTCATTTCCCTTTTTATCTTGACAATTTTGTGTGATGATTGGCTTACTTGGTGTAATAATTTCCGAACCAAGGTCTCAAAATCAGATGTCTTTTTTATATCTGAGAGCTCCATTATATTTTTAACAGGGTTACCATCTGCTATTTTGGCAACCCTGGTAATATCAGAACACTCCTTCTCGAATTCATTCAATAGCTTATCCAAAGTAGGACTAGTAGCCGGTGCTACATAATCATCATCGCGCGGTGTGATGTGAACTGTTTGAGGGGTCAAAGGTTGCATTACGCCATCATGGAGGAATATCATAATCCTGTTCCTTTTCCCTTACAATTTTCTCCTTATCATGGACTGGTTCTAGTGGCATATATGGTTGCATTATAGATTCAAGGTTGGGTTAAGTGTGTATGGTAGGTGTGAGAAATTGCCTAAGCCTTTCTACATCCTTGACTATAATGTCCAACCGACATCCACGTCCCCTTCATCATCCCGAGCCTTCATTTTATGAACTTCCCCATGATTTTCAATCATGCAAACAGTTTCACGAGTTCTGTAAGGGCAACCCATTTGTTCATTCAAATGTCCTAGAAACGGCGTAAGTGGTAAGTCACGAGGTACTGGATCCTTCATGTTTTTCTTACCCATTTTCGTTCTTGCCTTGAATTTTTCTCTTGTATTAGTGAGGACAGTTTGGGTAAATTAATAAGGTTTTTCCTCTAGGTTCTTTGTCATAATTTTAATTGCCCCTATGTTTGATTCCGTGTTTTCGATAAATTTCTTAATCCATTCATCCTCCGCAACCTGTTTTTTAATTGATTCTTCATAGAATTTGATGATGGTTTCCTATAAGGATCTCATATACTTACTATGCTTAACTTCCTTATCCTCTTTTTTGAGAGGACATTCCTTGCTAGGATGTGCCTCTTTCAAACTTTCTTGAATGGCATCAATGCTATCTGGGATGTCGTCAATTTTTTCCTTAGTGGTTGTTTCATCATACCAATTATGTGAATGATCTGCCATGACTTGTATTGATTTAAGGGCTTGAGTTGGTGTCATCAGAGTAATGAACCCTCTAGAGTCGAGCAGTTTGCAGGTAGAGATGTCTAATCCCGTGTAGAAGATCTAAACCTTCTGATGATTGTTTAGATCATGTTGCAGACATTTAAACAACATATCATTGTACCTTTCCCAAGCTTGATACAATGTCTTGTACATATCTTGTTTGAAATTGCGGATCTCTTCTAATTTCTTGGCAATTTTAAAAGGTGAGCAATATTGCCAGATGAAATCTTTCTTAAGGAGATCCCAAGTATTGATCATTCCCGCTCGAAGCCTTTTTTTCCACCTCAAGGCCCGCCCCTTGAGGGTAATAGGAAATACTCTAAGCATAATGGCATCGTGAGTGATGCAAGGGAAGTGGAAAAGATCTACGATCTCTAATACCCTCTTTACATGTTCGTGGGCATCTTCCTCATCAGTACCTACAAAAAGTTTGCATCTTAATTCCCTTATAAAATTACTATTGATCTCGAATTTGATTTCATTGCCAATCTTGGGTTTCACCACACCCGATCTAATGTCGTCTTGAATCAGAGCCATGTATTGCTCTATAGTGAGCATGATGATATCTACATCATCTCCCATATCTAAAAACGTATAAGAAAAACTAGCAGAATATATTAAGAAAAAGAATAATATATAAAAAATTCAAATTATTACTAATTTTTAGCTCCCCGGCAGCGGCGCCAAAAACTTGGTACGTATTTTATTTTAAAATATATTTTATACATGTTTTAAATTTATAAAACTCGATTCACCTAACAAACGCACTAACGGGCAGAGAACCCGATTGTGAGTAGTATATAAATGATAAATTCGAGGTCGTCCCAAGAGCTAAGTGTCAATTAGTTTTAATTTGAAAGTGTCAGGTTTTAAGAATGGTTTTATGATTGATTTTTAGATTAACAAGAAAGTAAATATGCGAAAAGTAAAGTAATATAAAATATCAGGGAGAAAGGCATGCTAGCCTAGCCATTTCATTACTACCGTTATAACTATGTTTTCCTGTGCAATGTTACATCATGGTTTCATTGGTGGTTTCTAAAGTTGACAGACCTGAATATATATATATTTAGTATGTCCTACAATTCCTACGATCCCGAATCTCCCGAAAGTCACGAAGGTAGGGCAACCAAGTCATAGTGATTAATCCCAACTATCCCAAGAACTAGTCTAATAACCTATGCAGATTATTAACCATCTCTGAAAGAGTTCCTGTGCTTTTTAAGTATATTAGGTGATAGAGGCGATAACAAGGTTAGTTCCTACACTAGGGTTAGGATGATTGATGACATCAAATAACGTCTATTTTATAGCATCATTTATCCTATGTAATTAACCCATTTTGTATAATTATTGCAAAGAATTGTTACTTAATCGTTTATATTTGAGAATTGCAGTAATTACAGAGTACTTGGTGAATATTAGCAAAAGGCGCGCATTCTGGAGCTTAAACGAAGATATTTTGAAGATTACTATTCTGACTACCAATACGCCGTATCCATCAAGGAAGATACGGCGTATCCGTGCCTGCACTCACCAAAGACCACAAAGGAAACAAGTTCAATACGCCGTATCCAGGAAAGGCAATACGTCGTATTCAAGCTATATGGGAATAAAATATTTTGGAAGATATAAATGTGGTCCTTACTCTAAGAAACCTCAATACGCCGTATCCAATGCCTTAGATACGCCGTATCAAACCGAATCCAAACGAATATAAATACAAAACTCAAAAATGAGTTTTAATTGTGCTAAATCATATTCTCGATACCTAAACTACAAAATTTGATTTTCAGATGAGAAAAAGAGTAGAAGAGGTCTTGCAACGTATTCCAATCCATAAGAGACAACGTGTAATTTCTTATACTTTTGTAGTCATTTAGTTTTTGGTATCATTCGTTAACTCAATTAGTTTACCTTGGCTAAGCCATTACTCTTGTATTAATCATGATGTTTGAAGGCTAATACCTTCGGGTATTAGCCATTATTATGAAGATCTAAATGTTTGGTTTATTTATATCTTGATTTCTTAATTTATCATTATATGCTTGTTTATGTTTATCAATATACTTGTTTACGTGCTTTTGTATGCGACCTATCATTCAACTGGATCTAGTGATATGGACCAAGTAATCTAGATGCCGAGATAGATCTCCATATAGTAATTTATATATCAAGATCATATGGATCACAAAGTATTTCCTTCTAAAATGGTGTCCTAATGATACGCTTCTGGCTTAACTCGTATTACCGAAAATTGGTCTAGGTTTATTTGAACATGTATTGTTGGGAAATTTAGAGTTACTACTGCTGTTCTAAATTACTACTTGTATGTGTTCAGAGTTGATGCTGCTGCTAAAGATTGAAGAAAACAGACTAAGTAGTTAGTACTTTATTAGTACTGCCAGTATAATTAGTATTGTCAGTCTTATATAGTTAATAATGCTATTATGATATGCATGAGTTAAATTAAAAATAGATATGCATTATCATTATACGCTTTTAAGCCATTAGGTTTCCTTAGTGTATAAAAGGAACACTACGACATGAGTTTAGTGAAATCACATCACAATCATATCCAATCTTTCATAGTTATCATAGACATCAAGTTTAAACCCTAACTTTGTCCAAAGAGTGATCGTGTATTACTATATTGAAGTTTATTGTTTTGGTGTACTTCTGTTCTCAAACATACTTTTTCTCTTAATGGTATAAACTAGATTCCGCATTAGTTTATATCATACACTCCAAAGTTTTCCAGTCTTAGTGCCTTGGATATATAACAAGGATACTAAACCTACATCAAGCTGAAGGAATTCAAGATCTGTCATTGGGATCAACAATGCGTTGACTAGTAGATGATATCTCAGATAATTCAACAAATAATTTTTGATTCCCTTGATATTGGACAAGTGGACTACAAGTGTATAAATTTTCCATTAAGCATAAGTGGGTAAAGTCTCTATGAGCTAGGGTTTAACAAGATCACCATTGCTTTAATCCCTAAGATAAATTATAATCAGGTAATAAGGATGCTTTATGCGGATGCTTTAATTGTGACATATTTAATGTGTTTAGGTCTTAGGATAAAGTTCGCCTAAGTTTAAGAATGATATGCCTCTTTGAATAAGTAAATCCAATAGCACTGAATAACAAACCAAACTTCATAATCAGATTAATGATGCTAATATAGTTTTCATCATAAGGCTTGACCACTCTTTACTTCTGTTAATTTGGGCTTGTGGGTTGAAATTGTCTTGATTGATGTATTCCACCTTGGTTTAAAAATGCGTGCATCATTGCGCAAATTGCACGCATCATTGCATTGCATTTAAAATTTCGCATCATGGTGCCTAATATAGGATCACAAATATTGTCCTGCTAAATCCGTGCTAGGATACGCTTCTGGCTTAACTAGATATCGGATATTGCCTTTGGTTTAGTGAACAAGTTGACTAGCAGGTGAACCTAGATAATTCAACAAATAACGTTCTGATTCCATTGGATAGTTGGACAAGTGGACTACTAGTGTATAAATCGCCGTTAAGCAGTAAGTGGGTAAAGTCTCTATGAGCTAGGGTTTAACAAGATCACCATTGCTTTAATCCCTAAGATAGATTATAATCAGCAAATAAGGATGCTTTATGCGGATGCTTTAATTGTGACAGAATTAATGTGTCTAGGTCTTAGGATGAAGTCCCGCCTAAGTCTAAGAATGATATGCCACCTCAAGATAAGTAATCATTGCACTGAATAAACAAACCAACTTCTAATCAGATTAATGATGGCTAATACAGTTTTCTATCATAAGGCTTGACTGCTCTTTTATCTTCTGTTAATTTGCTTGTGTGGGTTAAAGTGTCTTGAATTGATTGTAGTCACCACCAAACCTGTGCTAGTCTCTCAGGCTGAAAACCCCCTTTACCTGTTAGAATTAGGATTAGAACTAACATAGGATTAGCATAGGTTTTACTTAGATTAGATAACTAAAATATTAATAAATTTAGAGATTTAACCTCGCTTCAAGTGTTCGACACCCTACTTATCACGAATCTATCACCGACCGGGTACACTGCCCGTTAAAGTTTTGTTTTTTGGTTAAGTCGGCAAAATATAAATTTAAAACTTAAATCATAAAAATATACACCACACAACGACACATCAAGTTTTTAGCGCCGCTGCCAGGGAGTGAAAATTAATCTTGATTTTTATTTTATATTTTGATTTTTAACATTAGATCTAACCCTTATGAGTAGTGTTAATTAGATTAGTGTATATTCTTGTATATTCTGTATATTTTGTATATTTGTTAGTTTAATTTTTTGCTTGTATATTTGTATGTTTAATTTAATTATTTTCCTAATACACTGTTCTTGTCGATAAACCGATACGGCGTATCCACTTCCATTGGATACGGCGTATCCAACATTCTGTCCAATACAACGTATTCATTCAACTGATTAATACGGCATATTCACTTCTATTGAATACGGCGTATCGATCATTTGAAACAAAATCAGAATCTTAGTTTTCATATTTGATTTCTGTGCTAAATTTTTTTCTATCCTAAAGAGCCTATCTTACTGATTGTTTATCCCTTGTTTCAGGTAGTGCATGACAAGGAGTTCAACGAGCGAACTATTCACACCTTACAAAGAACATGAACAAGAATTTTGATCATCTAGGAGACACTTGAAGAAACTAAGTCTTGACGAATTAAGATCGCCTAATTTTAATTTATTTTCTGACCAAGAATACTCGGAGGAAGAAGTTTCATAAACAATGGCGGAAACTATGGAGAAATACATGAGCAAGACCCGAGTTGACTATGGATCAGGGGTTGCTAGGCCTAAAATTGAAGACAATGATAACTTTGAACTAAAGGGCCAATTTCTCAAGGAACTACGTACCAATACCTTCAGCGGTTCGGATCATGAAGATGCGAACGAACACATTGAGAAAGTTCTTGAGATCATCGATCTATTCCACATTCCAAATATTACTATAAACCAAGTGATGCTTAGAGCATTCCATATGTCCTTAACTGGAGCCACAACCCGTTGGCTAAGAAACGAACTAACTGGTTCAATTTCAACTTGGGAGGGTCTTAAAACCAAATTTTTGAACAAATATTGCCCACCTGCTCGAGCTGCAAAGAAAATGGAGGAAATCATCAACTTTCAGCAAGAACCAGATGAAAACCTTTACCAAGAATGGGAGCGATTTAAAGAACTCTTGATGAAGTGTCCTCAACACTATTTAACGGAGATGCATGAGGTAATCTTGTTCTATAATTGATTAGGAATTCCTACTCGTCAGATTCTTAATTCAAGAGGTGCAATACCATCTAAGACTGTTGTTGATGCAAAGGTGGCCATCTAAGAAATGGTTGAATACTCTCAGAAATGGCACAATGGAACATCTAGGTCAAGAAGTACTGAAACTTTTGATGGATTGGCATCTATACAAGCACTAGCATACTTGCATGCCTTTCAACTATAAAACTGGATGTTCGGAATGGCCAACCTATAGTTGGAGAAAGGTTGGTTACTGTAATGGCAGAAATTTTCCAGGTGCTTATCATATTGGAAACTCGCTCTATTACCAAAACCTTGAATGGTATGAGGCTCTAGAAGATAGCAAACTAAAAGACGAAGCCTTAAGGAATAAAGCTATCATGGAGGGCTTGATCCGTGATGATGAATCAAGCAATGATTGTTGGAAAAGATGGAAGAGCCATGAGATTTACTACCACAATTATGATGAAGGGTAATATGAAAACAAAACTCATAAAGAAAGACATGAGTTGTGTGGTATCGAAACTCGCGTGTTGACCGTTTGCCAATAAAAAGTACAGTTGATCAATTTGTTAATGAGGAAGAAGAATATGTTGCTGTAAAAGAAAATGAATACGACGATCTTACAACCATAAGTGAAGAGGCGTGTCGAGCTTATCAAGAAATCTTTCTGATGATGGACGAAGGATAGATGGTTACGCGCATCGAGGAGAAGCTAAAGAAAAGTCTAAGTTAAAGACTTCGCTGTAAACAAGTGCTTCCAGGAGATACTCTGATTGTTATTTAATTTTATCGAGTCTGTCTTCCCAGACATCAATACGGCGTATCCGCTACATATCATACGACGTATTGATTGTCTGGACGTTATCAGTCTTTACTTTTTATGCACTTTAAAAATATTATTGTCAGTTCTGGCAATACGGCATATTCATGCACATGATACGACGTATTCACCAAAACTGACCCGTATTTAGTTTGTTTAGTTTAGTTTAAATTACCGAAGGTACAAGATTGGAATACTAGTTTTTTCCTATTATTTATATAGGACCTTGGAAACAAAGATATTTCGACGAAAAAATTGTGGAGGAATATACAAATCTGGAGATCTTAAAGTGTTGGAGTCTTGAAACTTCAAGGCGGTTGTTCAACACATTCTTGCTCTAAGAAACTCAACATGGAGAATATACCGAACAAATATCAAAGGAGTTTCTCATTCTAATTCTTTTTAATTCTCGTTTATAATGTTTTATCCATACAACAAGGACGTTGTATAATTCAAATGAGGGGATGAAATTTGAATGTTTAACTTGTTCCTGTTTCTTCACAACTAAATGTTAAATTTCTGCTCAATTAAAAAATATTAAGCATGCTTTGTGAAATTACTTGATACATAACCGTACACAATACCCTTGCTAGATATTGTGTGGTTTAACCTATTCCATTTCCAAATGTTTACCAAATTCCATAAAAAATAAGTGCGTCGGTGATGTAGCTAGATTTTAGAAAACTCTGGCTTGGTATATAATTCGAGACCGTCATAATGAGTACTATGGATTTAGATGGAGTATTGTTTAAATGTCAAATATTGGATTACAACCCAAATCGCCTTTCATGTTGCTTATCAACTAACTACACTGGTTAGTTAACCCCCGTATAAACCCTTTGTTTACTCTCATTTTAAGAGTAAGATACCCTAGAAACACACCCGTAGAGTCAATACTTTAAGGAAACTAATCAATTATTGTTTTAGTTACACCTTTACACCGTAGACTACCCTGTTAGATTAAGTTTATTATCTACAGTTTGCTGATGCTTATGTGTAAAGTTTGTATTTCCGAGTCTTTATGTCTATTTTGGTTCGGTTGGGGGGTGAAAGAAATTTGCACATCGCAAATGGGAATGTATATTATAGTCAAAACTCATGTATTTTTACTACCATCTCAATTATTGGTGCGTTCGAAGAATAAAGGAATTATCGATGGAATTTGCTCAGAATTATTATAATCGTGAAGATGGTGAAACTACACCGAGTTTCGTGGTATAGTATTCGCAAAAAAATCAAAAAAAATCGCTACAAAAAAGAGAAGGAAAAATTTGGAGATAATCGTTTCACAACTACTAAAGGAATTACACGAAGGATCGATTATTTGTTGATACAAAACCGACGATGTAGAGTATTGTATAAAGTGGAAGATATCGCCACTTGCCTTGTAAAGTATGTAAAGTTTGGGATGTTTGGGAAGTTGACCGTTACGGGAATGCCAACTTAGGTTGTTGTTTTTTATCTATGATCAAGATGTTATAAATAGTTATGTCTTTATCATGGTAACGGTTGGGAAAAAGTGTCTAGCAACTTGTATTTTAGACTTAATCTATTTGTTTCGTAATTTTTATTTAACAATAATTTAATTCCTTTTCAATCATTAACCATGGGTTTTACGCGTATGAGGATGTGATCGAGCGTGCATGTCTATTCTGTCGTTACGGCCATGTATGTATGTCTCAGCTGCCTTGATGGTTTATTACTATTGGTGAAAGTTAAAAGATCCATATCCTATATTACTCTAATATTCCTACTCTTTAGCTTATTCGAGGTAGGAGTGAGCAGTATCATGTGTTTATCCCGTCGTTACGGGTGTGTATGTGTGGTCTTTGTCACCCTACTGGAATATTGGTATCGATAAAGATTAGTTAGATTACTAAACCCTAAACCTTCTCATTCAACATATGTTCCTTTATAACTGTTACTCCTTAGCTTTAGCGGTGGAGATGTGTTTCCTTGCCAAGCTTATGATAGAATATCGTCACGAACCTGAGCAATTGAGCGAAATTAGTTAATATGTACCACATTAGATTAGTCTGAGTGATTTGAGTGTTCTCATTTCCTATTCCTGAGGTGTTGGTTGTGTACTTGTCATAGATCAAATAAATGATTTACGAAAAATATACTTAGGGATACATGTTTTATAGACTTCTCAAGGCTACTTGGAGGACAATAGGGATTCAATGTGGGGGATATTTGATGACATCAAATAACATCTATCTTTGATATAGCATTAATTTTTCCTATATATTTAGCCCAATTTTATATAAAATTTATTGCAAATATTGTTACTTAATTGTATTTATATGAGATTGCATATATTATGGCAGTTACTTGGTGAATATTAGCAAAAGGCACGCATTTTGGAGCTTAAATGAAGATATTTGGAAGATTACTATTCTGAAGACCAATACGCCGTATCCAACAAGGAAGATACGGCGTATCCGTGCCTGCACTCACCGGATACCACTAAGAATTCAAGATCAATATGCCGTATCCAGAAGAGAGTCAATAACGTTGTAGGACCACTATGCTAGTATTTGATTTGATTTGGGTTATGAGAAGAGTTTTGTGTCTACTGAGTTCACTCCTTTTATTAATATGCCCCTGCCACTCTAGACACTAGTTACGAAGTAAAGTTAGCTGATGGGAAGGTTGTTAGTACCAATACAGTTTTACGTGGTTGTACTTTAGCCTTGTATAACCATTGCTTCAAGATTGACCTACTCCCGACCCGACTTGAAAGTTTCGATGTCATCCTTGGTATGGATTAGCTGTCATACCATGTGCTGTCATAGTTTGCTATGAGAAGATAGTTCGCATTCCCATACCGAATGGTGAGATACTAGAAATCCAAGGTGAGAGGCCGGAAAAAGATCCAAAACTCCTTTCGTGTATTAAGGCTGATGAGAAGAAGCCTGAAGACATTCGCATTGTTCGTGACTTCCCTGAAGTATTCCCAGATGACTTGTCAGGTTTACCTCCTGTACGTGAGATAGAATTCCGTATTAACCTGATTCTAAGCACGTTGCCAGTGGTAAAGTCACCATACCGATTAGCACCTTCAGAAATGTTAAAATTGTCGTATCAGCTTAAAGAGCTTCAAGAGCTTCAAGAGAAAGGCTTTATTCGGCCAAGTCATTTACCATGAGGAGCACCTGTGCTATTTTTCAAGAAGAAAGACGGTGTTTTAAGAATGTGTATTGACTACAGAGAATTGAATAAGCTGACCATAAAGAATCGCTACCCTCTCCCCATAATTGATGACTTGTTTGACCAATTACAAGGTGCGTGTTGTTTCTCCAAAATAGATCTTCGCTCAGGATATCATCAGTTAAGAGTTCAAGATGAAGATATACCAAAGACCGCATTTAGAACACGTCATGGGAACTTTGAGTTCACAGTCATGCCATTCGGCTGACGAACACACCATCAATATTTATGGACTTGATGAACCGCGTTTGCAAACTGTACTTAGACAAATTCGTAATTGTGTTCATCGACGACATTCTTATCTACTCAAAGTCAGAAGAAGAGAATGAAGTTCACCTGAACACGAATCTAGAACTGCTCAAGAAAGAGAAGTTATACGCCAAATTCTCTAAGTGTGAATTTTGGTTACAAGAAGTCTAGTTCCTAAGACACGTGGTCAACCGGGATGGTATCCATGTGGATCCTAGCAAGGTTGAGTCGATCGAGAACTAGAAGACCCCTGAATCACTAACAGAGACCCGTTCATTTTTAGGATTGGCAGGTTATTACAGAAGGTTTATTGAAAATTTCTCCAAGATCGCCAAGCCCCTCACCCTGTTGACTCAAAATAATAAGACATATGTGTGGGGTGATAAGCAAGAAGAAGCTTTCCATATTCTGAAGGAGAAGTTAGGTAATGCTCTCGTGTTAGCACTCCCCGATGGATCAAACAACTTTGTGGTCTATTGTGACGCGTCAAACCAAGGGTTTGGGTGTGTGTTAATGCAGCGAGGCAAGGTGATTGCGTATGCCTCAAAACAATTGAAAATACATGAGAAGAATTATACCACACACGACTTGGAGTTAGGTGCGGTGGTGTTTGCCCTTAAAATCTGGAGACATTACCTTTATGGGACGAAAAGTGTTATCTACACTGACCACAAGAGTCTCCAGTACATCTTTGACCAGAAAGAGTTGAATATGCGTCAAAGGCGGTGGATTGAGCTACTCAGTGACTACGAATGCGAGATCAAATACCACCCTGGCAAGGCAAATGTAGCTGCAGATGCCTTGAGTAGAAAAGAAAGACTCAAGCCGAGGCAAGTAAGTGCCATGAGTATTACTATCCATTCTGAACTTAAGGCCAAGATTTTGGAGGCACAAGGAGAAGCTTCCAAGGACCTCAAAGGCCCAACCGAATGGTTAAAAGGATTGGAAATACACTTTGAAAGGAGGGATGACGGAGGAATTTACTTCTTTGATCGGATTTGGATCCTATCAGTTGGTGATGTAAGAAAGCTAATCATGGATGAAGCTCACACTTCTACATATTTAGTACATCCTGGTGCAGATAAGATGTACTATGATTTGAAGGACTTGTATTGGTAGCCTGGTATGAAGAGAGACATTGCTGAGTATGTTAGAAAGTGTCTTACGTGCTCTAAGATAAAAGCCAAACATCAGAAACCTTCAGGATTACTTCAGCAGCCGGAAATTCTGAAATGGAAATGGGAGAAGATAACAATGGACTTAGTCATAAAGTTTCCTAAAAGAAACAGTGTGTATGATGCGATTTAGGCCATTGTGGATAGATTGACCAAGTCGGCTCACTTCTTATCAATTCGTGAAGACTACAAAACAGAGAAGCTAGCAAGGATTTATATCAATAAAATTGTAGCAAGACATGGCGTACTGGTGTCAATCATTTCAGACCGTGATGGTCGATTCGTGTCACACTTATGGCAAGATCTTCAGAAGGCGTTGGGTACAAGACTAGTCATGAGTATAGCTTACCACCCTGAGACCGACAGTTAGAGTAAGCGTACTATTCAAACACTGGAGGATATGCTTTGAGCTTGTGTTATGGATTTTGGTGGCATTTGGGACACTCACCTCCTGTTGGTTGAGTTTTCTTATAATAATAGTTACCATAAGAGCATTAAGTGCGCACCCTTTGAGGCTTTATACGGGCGGAAATGTAGATCCCTCATGATATGGGCTGAAGTTAGGGAAAGTCAGTTTATTGGGCCGGAGATTATGTAGGAGACTACAGAAAAGATTATTCAGATTAAGGAATGGTTGAAAACGGAAAGGAGTCGTTAGAAAAGCTATGCTGATAAGAAGCGTAAACCTCTTGAATTCAAAGTCGGGGACCGGATATTACTTAAGGTATCTCCATGGAAAGGAGTGGTACAATTTGGTAAGAAAGGAAAGCTAGCACCACGGTATGTGGGACCGTTTGAAATAGTATTGTGTGTCAGACCGGTAGCTTATTGGCTGAAGTTACCCCAGGAGCTGAGCTGTATTTACGACACGTTTCATATGTCAAACCTCAAAAAGTGCTTGGATGAGTCAGATATTCAAGTGCCTTTGGAAGAAATAGAGATTGATGAAAATATATGTTTTGTCGAAGAACCCATCGAGATCGTGGCTCGGGACGTGAAAAAGATGAAGCGAAGGAGAATTCCTTTAGTTAAAGTTCGTTGGAACTCTCGGCAAGGAGCTGAGTATACTTGGGAGCGAGAAGATCAGTTCAAGACTAAGTACCCGCATCTTTTCGCCTCCACCTTGTCTGTAGTCGCCAGTTGAACTCTGGGGACCAGAGTTCCCTTAGGGGGATCGACTGTAGGATATCGTTAATTCAGGTAATTAATATATTCTTATTTTTACCACTTTAGTAAAAATTTATTTTACTTTTACCTGATTAGTATTTCTTCATTTCTAGTTTAACTTGAGTCATGTTAAGAATTTATCTCTGTCTTGAACCCTTCGTAATTTAATTTTTCCGAAAAGTATCTCGAATGATGTAGAACTATTTTTATCTTGATCGTTTTTACTTTATGGTTCCGTTTAAACTCTCGTTATATTTTACGTTAATACCCGTTAGCTCAAAACTACCCACCTATCTTCAAATTTATATCCTAAATGCTAAAATTATGATTAATAAAAACTCACATGCCCACTACACCACCTCATATGAGGCGTGGCATCATAAGGAGTAACAACTAGGACATTTGTCCTAGCCAAAACCCTTGTATGCATGTTGGTCTT
>BQNB010069877.1:0-26803 GCA_026074375.1 Tanacetum coccineum
ATATCGCTTATAAGGTTGAATTAGGTTAAGCTTAATGTGTTTGTATACTTGGTTATTTGTCTGATGCACTTATAATAGAATTGAGATGCAGTATATGTTTAGTTTTCATGTATATCTATATGTATTATTATAGTGAAGACTTTATCATTTGCCATACTTAACAGGTTAAAGATCTTTTAAATGTCGATTATTACACTCATCATTATCATGTTCAATTGAATAAGTAAAATGTTTCGAAGTGAGCCAAATTAGAATAAAGGAGTTTGTTGACAGTAATTTTTGTATCTAAAGAGAATTGTTTTTTGTCTAATTCATAAGAGGAATACTATATTTTATATAAGAAAACACATTGAGGATGGTTGTCCTATAATGGTTTTTTCAGAAGTCTTTGCATAGGCATAATATCAAGGTGTTGTCCCTTCCATAGCATTAACTAGTTTGTTTATATGATATGCAGAGGTGGCAACGGAATTTGCAATTTCCCTCGTCCGAAGATTGGTGGCTAGTGATTCCAGAGTAATATCGAAACTTCATCCTCTTGTTGATGCATTGGCAAAGGTTTGATCCTACTCTTAAAAATCATTTCTTAACTTGATTAAATTGAGTTTATGTTCTAATAAAATAATGCAACCTGCAGCTTGCAACAAGGCCTGATGCATCCGAGGCACTTCGACGACAACTTGTTGAAATTACCAGGAGCCTTTCAGGGTCTTCTTTTGGTCTTCCTTCTAGTAAATATGATTTTCCTAAGTTTTTAAGCTCGTAGCTGGAAGACCTGCTTTTACAAAATTTTATATTTGTCAGTTGAGCCTAATCTTTTGATGTGCTGCGTATATAATATGGGCAAATTGCTGTTTTTAGTTTTGTATGGATTGAGCTTGTAAGTAACAGAAGTTTCATGCCAAAACTGCTAAGTGGATATGATTAGAAGGGGTGGTCGTACTTTAAACGGTTGCTGGTAGACCTGTTCCAGTTTATGGAGCCTTTCTTGAGGAATGCTGACCTCGGCGAGCCGGTTTGCATCTTTGACTTTTAATTTTTTTAGCTTAGCATGTGTCTAAGTTTCTGCATCTTATCTGCTCATTTTTTATTCACAGGTCTGCTTTCTGTACAAAGGCACCCTGAGAGTGCCTCCCTTGTTGCTTCATGATATCATTCCTCCAAGTTGCCTTCAGATACGGAATATAGTACTCAGTGCGTTTCCACGCAACATGAGGCTACCTGACACTTCTACCCCCAATTTAAAGGTATATGTCTTCTCTTAGTTTAGTATGATTATGGGTGGTAAAGAAACTGCTCAATAAGGGTAGTTTGGAAACAAGCCAACAATGTCATGTCTAAGTTTGATCGTTATGCTTGGTGATATTATTTTATCAATAAATGTAATCTTCTTTTCTCACAATCTGCTAGCTAAAATCACATCGCATCCTCTAAGAGGTTGATGCTGCATTGAAAGCTAAACAAATGAAAAACTAGAGCTCTACATTTGTTTTGCACGTTATATATATGTTCCATACTTATTCCTATCATGTTTGTGCAGAAAATACCATCGACGTTGTTCCTAGTGAGGTGTCTCAAAATCACAGCGACTCAAAACCACCAAAACAACAGATAGTTGAACCAGTTGCGCCTAACAAATTAGATGCACCTGTCAAAACAGAAGGCGATAGTGTCTCTATGTCAAATGTGGAAAAGCAAAGTGCAGTTTTACACACTTTTATTTGTTTTAGTAATTTGAACCTAGCAAACACACAATGTTAGCATAGACCTGTATTATGTATCCTTGTTAAGTAACAATATAGTTTGTTTTCTTTCATACGTCATTACCTTTTTATATGTTTCCTGTGCTTTCTATTCTAGCCTGCAACTTTGTCCTCTGTATTCGGGATTTGGTTGTAATAGTGGTTGTCGGGGATGTGGGATTGCCGTTTAACTCAACGAACCGATTTTGGTTATGAGAAGTTAAAGTGACTGCCAAAAGACTATAAAATCGATGATTTTACAGGGCTTAATTTTCTTAAAATGTCTAGAGATGTCTGAGTATGGAAATTGTAAAAACGAGAAATCTGCATTAGAAGAAAAGTTAATGAGATTAGAGAGCGATCTAATGGATGGCACTCGATTACAAGAGGTATTTTATGTTCTGTTATGTTCGTGTTCATGTAGTGTTGGTTGGTTATTAAGGGCTATTACATAATCGGGTAACCAATTTTGAACCCTTAAGTTTGGTCATTGGTTTTCACTTATAAAAAGGTAACAAGCTTTTAAAACTTCAATGCAAGGCAATCCTGTTACCAGGTATAGGTTATTCGGCTGAAAAAAAGTCAACATGGTCATATTTACAGACCCGTTTTCTACCACATAATTGTTGTTCTAACTTGTGCATGTTACCCTTAATCGAACATATGTTTTAGGTTTCCTCAAGTTTTTTTGCTAGTTTTAAGGGGTTTTATGGCTGAAAGGAAAGATGACCAAAAACATAAATTATATCAAAATTGGTTACTTTATATGCAATAAAACCTATTATTAACTGAAAAGATCATATGTCAGACTCATTCATTTATATGAGCCATGTATTATGAGCTATTTACTTCATTTTGTTATTTTGTAGTGACCATTGTTATGCTTTCAAGCTTTTGACGCCACTTGGCACTCCACTTTTCCCTTCACTGGAGATGGAATCACATAAAACTGTCATGGGTCAGACTGGAACTCCCAAAGGTCGTCCTACTGCACTAAAATCTCGAGTAAGAGTGATTTTTTGTTTCTATACAGGGTAGCCGTTCTATAGTTATGTATTTCAGTGATATTAGTTTGACAAAAGTTTTCTATTAGGCCCTTTTTGTGCCAATCTGCAATACAAAAGATTAATATAAAAATTATCTAGCATATAAATTTTAAGAAAATGGGTGTTTGGACATGTGTATTAGCAGTTAGATTTTCTGCATAAAACCAGGGTGACCCGGTGACTCGTCTATTAAAGACCCAGTTTTTAAAACCTTCTTGGTCAGTATCTTTGATGGCGACTTAATCTTCCATTTGAAAGCATAATAAGTTCTCTTTAAAACATGAGTAGAGACATTTTGCTCTGTAACCAGTAGCTTTAAGACCAGTATCAAAACACTCTTGTAGTGCTAAGAGCTAAAAAAAATCAGATCAGTGTCTAAATAAGGTGTTTGGATTTTAAGACCAATATCGAAACACTCGCAAAGAGCAAAACTTTCAGTCCAGTCTAATTGGGTGTTTATTAAACCTGTAGTTTATAAACAAACAGGCATTTGATATGCTTTACCGAAAACAAACATCAAAACCATTCAGAGATTAACATAAACCAACCCCAAATTTTTCATCTATGTAATGTATCCCATCTAATAAATAATTATGATTGCCTAGTTGTCATCAATGTAATATCTACTTATTAAATTAAGTACAACCATATAGTCACGGAATATTTTTGCTGGTTATTCCCACCTTTTATGCAACGTAATCTTGCATAGAAACCTAAGTAAACGTAGCTCACGCAACTACTATGCCAATGTCATCCAACGTTTATAGCCAGAAAAAACGTTATAATACAGAGCAAGCTAATATGTTTAAAAACTACTCTATTTTAGACATACGTTAACTATTTAACGTACTTTTTAAAAACGTTTATTTACAAAAACGAATTTCAAACGTTAACGTTTAATTCAAAACCCTAAATATTGAAAGTGATGTTTACATATAAACTTGAATGTTCGAAGGCTTTGGACTGCATGTGTACCAATCCAAACCAATGTACAACCACCCTAAAGCTCAAAGTACAATTTACTATGCATAAATTCAAACATAAGCACATTTTCCCTGACCAAGTTTGCTTCTAGATTTCGACAACCTTATTCAACAACAAGTAATCAAACACTTATAGCACAAGCATTTAACACAGTTTCCTCCTAATCCTAAAACCCTAGCCTCTCCAAATCATAAATCCTAACCACAAAACCGAATGACTCCGGAAACACCCTAACTAGTTCTAAACTAAGCAACCAACCTTCCACCACCATGATACACCTACTTGCTAGCCACCTTCAGCCACCATTGTCACACCCTTGGCACCAAGCAACCTCCATAAATCAACTACTTAGTCACCTGACTCCAAGCAAAACCCTTGGCCATCACTCCAAGTAAACTTGGTCCTACTCCATGAAGAACTTGGCATTACTCCTAAATTACCCGTATATAATACAACGAAAACATACATAGCACTTTTAATTCACCATCAAAACATCATGATCTACTTTAAAATCATGTTCTAGCCATGCCATAGAATGGAGATGAAAGAGGTTTAAGAAAGTAGAAGCCGAAGGTTTTGTTGTTATATTTTTATTTGTATATGTTATTTATTCTTGATTTGGTGATATAAATATTTAAGTGAAGGAAAGGAGTCTTTGATTGCATTAACTTAAGTGTTCGAAATCCCATTTCATCAATTTTGACCCATTCAAAGCTTTGTAAGTTCTTCACCCTCGTTCAATTTAAGTCTCTTGTATTGTTTTGGATATATATATCCACTCATACGAATCCTTATGATTCTCATGAAATCAGGCCTTAAACCATAAAGCTTACTCAGTTTGGTTTCCTAAACCAAACGCGCCTTGATAATACCGAAAAGCTCGTTTTTGTGAATATAATAACTATAAGCTATAGAGCTGTTGTAATAGAGCAAATTTTCTATATAAGCAGCACTTATCAGCGCTTTTATAATTCGTTAAAACTTTATCCTAAAAGCTCAAACCCATCGGCTTAATTTTCTAAACCAAACAGACCCAGTTGGAGTGTTTAAGCCTCATAAGCTCTTTTCATAATCCTTAAGCTCGTAAAAGTTACTTATTTTAGCTTATAGTAATAGACTAATAACCTGCAAAATTGTATTTCTAAATCAAACATATCATATATTACTGATTTGCGGAGACTTAATTCTCACAATGTTTCCTACAAAGGGGTATATATTGAAAATTCTTGAAACATATAACTAGAGGGGGCTGAAAATTAATTTATCCTAAAGATTAAACATCAGGAGGTTTTATTTTTGTATAACTTGAAAGTTAAAGGTTTAAATATAAAAAAATAATTAAAGTAAATATGTAAATATATAATAATACAAGGTATATTATTGTCATTACGTACTATTTACAAGGTATAAAAATGTAATATTTTTATATTAATTATAAAAATATATTTAAATATTATAAGACTCAAATTTATTAAAACCCGACACAATTATCGTTATCATTCATCGATTGAAATGTTATAAATCAATTATGTTATATATTTAACATAATTTATCATCCACTAGCTTCTGAAGAAATCTAAAAAACATACATGCACGCCTTCAATAATTGTTGTTCTAAAAAACATACAATTATCATTATCATTCATCGATCGAAACTTTATTTTCAGCACCATTTTAAGTGCGAGAACTTTAAAAAAACATACATGCACGCCTTCAATAATTGTTTTTCTGCACATATTTTCTAAAAAGAACAAATATGTTTAAAAAAACATATTTGTTTTAAAGAATTTGATGAGAAATTTGAAATACAAATTTTTTATTTGAAGGTGTGCACGTATGTTCTTATAAGGCGTAGAATGGCAGTATTGCGGCCAAGTGTATGGTTTTTGTGAAAGAAGTGGAAGAGTTCATGATGATACCGAAGAACATGGGTGGATTCTTACGATTATTGACGGCGTGCATGTATTTTCTTGATTTTAAAAGAGGTTCTCGCAGTTCTCGCACTTAAAATGGTGCTGAAAATAAAGTCCCCCTATATATATATATATATTGTGGTTTTTGAAAGAAGTCATTATGAGTAAAAAGTATAAAAATAATTTATGGTCATTGAATGTATCAATACAAAATAAATTAATTGTTGAGATTAAATTAGGTTATTCATGTCAATTTATTAATTTTAGTGAGTCATTATGTATCATTATGAACCTAAAAGGATAAGGAGTGGATTTGTACATCATTTCTTTGTGATATATATATTTTTATATTAATATTAGTAATAGAAAAGTATAAATCATATTATATATAATATATATACGTATATATATACGATATATATATACTTATATATAAACGTATATATAGGAAATTATAGTATTAAATATTATGCTTAAATATATATATATATAACGTATAATATTACTATTATAAATATATATTATATATATATAAACCTTATACATATATATATATACGTATATATAATATATACGATAATATAAAATATATATAACGAATAAAAATATATACGTATTAAATATATATAAATAACGTATAAATATATATATGACGTAATAAATACACAAACGTATAAGACTATAATATATTATATATATAATTATATTATAGTATAAGCGTATATATATAAATTACGTAATATAATAAATTATACGTAAACGTACTATATCTGTATATATATATAGCGTATACATATTAATGATACGTATAAATAACGTATACGTTATACCTATATAGTACTTATATATATATAATAATATAATATATTATATATATATATATATATATAATAATATAAAAAAATATGTTATATATAAATTATAAATAATATATAAAAGTATATATATAGTATACCTATTACGTATATATATACGTAAATGAATATATATGTAACGAGAGTATAAAAGATACATATATAATACGTATACGAATATATATGTATAATTATAAAATATATATATAGATATATACGTATAAATATAATAGCTTAAATAATACACGTATAAATAAATAATACGTATAAACGTATATAGATATACGTATATACGAATATATAAAAACGAATATACGTATAAAATTATAAATACGTTATATTCGTAAATAATATACATAATCTAAAAACTATATATATAATATATATATATACGTAAATAAATAGAAATAACATATACCGTATAATAAAATATATAAAAATATATATTATATATAATAGATAAATATATATATATATAATGCTATATATACTGTGTTATATATATATACATAATATATATATAGAAATATAAAATATATATAATATATATAATATATATATAATAGTATATATATATAATAACATGGACATATATATATATATACTAATATATATAATTATAACTAAATATATACGTAAATATATAGTACTGTATAAAAATATATATATATATACGTAAATATAATATAAATAAAAATATACAGTAAATATATAATATATACCGTATGATATATAAAATATATACATATATATATAATAATATATAGCGAATATAAAATATACTATACGTTTATATAAAATATACGTATAGAATAATATATAAATAATAGTATACGTATATATGTAGTATATATAACGTAATATATATTATATGTATATATATATTATATATATATATATATAATAATTAATAATATAAAATATATATGTTATGTAAATATACATGTATGTATATAATATAACATGAATATAAACATGTATATATATTATACACAATTATATTAATATACATGTAAATATGTATATTACATACATAGGTAAAGAAAACATAAATTAATTAATGAATATATATAGTATATCTATAAAATAAATATATATAATAATATATATAATACTACACACACACAAACATGGCATGAAGAGGAGGCATGATATAATCATAATTTCACATGGCATCCATAAAGCCATATCATAAAGCGCAAGTCAATGCAACAAAGCGAAGCCATGGACATACGATGAGTTTTTTTAAAACTCAGTTTTTTACCACGAAATTCTGATTATTTTAAAATTTATATATATACATGAATTATAAATAATAAAATAATATAAAAAATATATATATACTATTAAAATTCTATATAAGCACAAAGAGGAGGCATGACATATCATAATTTCACATGGCATCCCATAAAGCCATATCATAAAGCCATGTCATCACGCAAGCCATGTCATCATGATTTTTTTTAAAAATTCGGTTTTTTTACACGAAATTCTGAATTATTTTTAAAATTTTTGCCTATGGCAAGATTCGAACCTGGGTCTGCTAATTCACAAACAAACACCTCAACCAGTGGATCACTCCACAAGTTGTGACTGATAATTAAAAACAAATATGTCATGCTTAAAAATATTCTCTTTTGAGATAAATTTGAAAATTATTTTGAGAAGATTTGTACTAAAAAAACGCCGTATCTTTTATTCGGAGATAATTAGAACTTTGAATATTTTAACCTAATTTACTCATATCAATTCCAAAGAAAATCGCTCTGGTGGTTTTATGAGGGGATATCTTTCATTCAAAAAAATGCATACATATTCAATACATTGATATATCACGATTTTTGAGATTAGCACATTGATTCAGTTTTCAAAATCTTTAACCTAATTTGACAAGAATGCATTTCATATTTAGGTAGTATAATGCAGTCTTTGGGATTATGATTCCTATAGTTCTGTAATTGTTAGGTTTTTTATTCTTTTTTATTATGATGTTATACTGAATAGAAAACCATTGTTGTGCCCCCTTTTAAATGAATACTTTTGCACTTCTGATATTTTTGATCTAAATCTTTTAAATAGGGTTGGCTTTTTAATGCAGATTTAAGCGATAGAGGCCTGATCCCCCTCAAAAGAGTTATAGATAGCTGATATATAAGTTGTGTGTACCGTAACTGCTTTACAGAATTCATATATTTTATTCTTCAGTTTCTTGGTTGGTTTAGGTGTCATAGAAGTATTTTTGTTGATGTGTGCAAATCACAATTTTGTATGTTTTTAAAGTCACGTTTCAAAAATGCAAATGGTAAATTTCTGGGTTATGCATGGCAGACATTATTTCATAACCTCATCTTTGGTACAGAATTACAAATGGTGTACTTATAATATCTCACAACATTCTTCATAGGTGTTCTTAAATAGCAATTACCGAGTTTATACTTAATGATTTTTTGTATTTATTTAACCAGAATGGAAAAGAAAACATATTGGTGCATCTTAGTTTCTGGTAAGATAATTTATGGAAGAACGAACATAAGGTGGGCTGAGGATTTACATGCAATCATGGTATATGTGGCTTAGGAGGCATCTTAGTTGATGTATTTTGTTGTTGGAAAGTAAAGAGGGTATTATCTGAGACGTAAAAGGTAATCGGCATGTTTAAAATCCAAAGAACATTTTATATGCTAGAATGCAGTTTTTCACATGTACACAGTTTGCATTCTCTGTCTTTGCATGATTGGTTGTCTGAAACATACTAAATATCTTATTATGTTCGCGACAATGATACTTTATAATGTTTAATCACAAGTATGATATGGTTGCTAGAATGCAGGTTCTTATGACCTCATTAAGAAGGCGAGTTGCTGCACGCCTGATATGTTATCAATATACATTTCCTTTGCTCACTGCGTTCAACGAAGTTTACATGTAAGTTCCAATTACATATGCATATTATTTACATTGTTATATAATCATAAGCTGAATTAAATAACACAAATATTAATTGTAAGAAAGTGACTATTACCATCAGTCAACCGTTTCCAAAAAGCTCATCCAAATGACATTTGTGGTTATGAGTAAATTTTAATATATAGCCGCTTTAATTCGATATAGTAAAAAGTTTCTGCTTTTGTATTCTTTATGTTGATGTTCATGTAGCTTAATTTTCTCAAAACTTGCAGTAGCAACGGCTAGAATAAAGGTTTGTACTCAACGCCTAATTATGTGTGAATACTTGTGATGCTTAGGTTCTCTAAAGATATTAATACCTTCTTGTTTACAGAAGTCCAAGATATTCTAATAAGAGCTCATAAAAAGATTCTTCATTGATTAAAAAGAGTCCCTGATAAAAAAGACTAAGGTATTGTTCAAGGGTTATTGAATTGTAGCAGATATCCCTGGAAAGGATTACTAGATTTAACATATTCATTGTCTACTTAAGATCAAAACTAATGTGGTTTCTCTTTTGAAACAACTAATAGTATCTCTATAAATTTACTCTCTTGTGGTTGAACAAAACAAAGTAATTTAGAGGCGACACTGCTCATTATAGAAAAAACATAACTATAGACATCCACGAATCTGGATAAATTAGTGAAATGTATGGCTAGACGATAAGCTTTTGAGGTAAATATACTTCCCGTTGTGAAGTTTTGAAATGAAATCATATGATTGATGTTTGAGTTATAACTTTTTAGATCTATGCTGCCAGATGATTGTGACAACACCTGAGAAATGGGATGTAGTTACGCGTAAAAGTAGTGACATGTCGCTCTCGATGTTGGTAAAATTCTTAATTACCCATGAAGTACATCTGCTGAATGATGATAGAGGGCCTGTAATAGAAGCATTAGTGGCTCGCACTCTTCGTCACGTATACCAATTTTTGAAACTTAAATGAGTAGTTTATTGACCCAAGCTACAGAAGTGTCATTGGCTGTTGGCGGGATGTGTGTTTGAGTCTGCAACCTTTGATTAGATGTTTACGTATACAAGTTACTTGGTATTTGATAAAAATTTCATTTGGTTTTAGCCTCTTGAGACTTCTAATCTGTTCTTATAGCATTGGCACTCCCTATTTTAAGAGCTCCATGTAATCTACTTTGCAAATTTTTTATGGTATTCAATAATATTTTCATGCAAGCATATATATGCAAACCCTAAATACCTAACTCTTGGAACTTATTTTTAAGAAGTGTTTCTTTTTTATTTGTGTATACATCTAATTGATTCTTTATAAAACAGCATTTGGGCAGTCATCTAATAGCCCATTTGGGTCCCCATTAGTTTTTGGGTAGACCAATAATGCAAATAACAATCCATTTAGTAGTTGATGTGATGTCATGTAGGTTGTATTTTATGATTATCAAGTTTTAAATTTATATTTAGCCGACTTATCCTAAAATAACACTCTAACGGGCAGTGTACCTGGTCAAATATGTAGCTTCGTTGGTAAGTAGGGTGTCAAACTCTAAGAGCGAGAAAGTTAACCTTATATTCTATCAGTATTTTATTTAGTCTAATTGGTCTAATTAATTCTATGTTATTTCTAATTATTGTTAAACCTATGCTAAGCCTAGTTCTATTGATAAGGGGGAGTTTAGCCAGAGAGACTGGCACATGTTTTGTGGCGACTTAAATTAATTCAAAACACAATAATCACGCAAGAAGATAATCAGAAGATAAAAGAGCGGTCTAGCCAAATATAAGAAAATTGTATTAGCCATATTAAATCCGATTAAACATTGGTTTATTTGTTTAGTGCAATGAGTGCTTATCTCGAGGCGGCATATCATTCTTAAGACTTAGGCGGTACTTCTTGCTAAGACCTAGACACATTGAATCCTGCCACAATTAACGAATCCGCATAAAGCATACTTTTAGTTTAATTATAATCTATCTTAGGGATTAAAGCAATGGTGATCTTGTTAAACCCTAGCCCATCGGGACTTTACCCACTTACTACTTGACGGCATTTTATATACTGGTAGTCTACTGTTCGAGTCTTTACCAAAAGAACTAAGAACGCTATAAAAGGTCACCTTCTAGTATAACTTATTCCTTTAAACAATTGGTAAAGATAGGACATTATTTGTGATCCTATTGGTCTAGATATATAAGACGCGATATAAAGAGCCATCCCAATATCTAGATCACTTGGTCAGTATCACTAGACCCAGTTGAATGATGGGTCGCATACTTAAGCACATAAACAAGTATGAAATGATAAACATAATTAAACAGACAACGATAAATTAAGCAATCGGAATTAAAAAAACCAAACATTGAATCTTCATTAAAATGGCTAATACCCAAGGGTATTAGCCCATAACCATTGTAATAATACAGAAATAATCAAAAAACTAAGGTAAACTAACCGAGTTAAATGAATGATACCAAGAATTGAATGATTATTAGAGTACAAGAATTACACGGTGTCTTCTATGGAATTATGTACCGATTCTTGACCTTGGCTGCTCTTCTTCTCTTTAGAAAATTGACTTTTGTGTTTACGGTATAGAGAATATGATTAAGCACTCTGAAAACTCGTTTTTGAGTCTTCTATTTATAGTCTCTGAAAATGAGTCGATACGCCGTATTGAATGAGGTCAATACGGAGTATTTAGTGGAACTCCTTAGAGTACGCACCACGTTCACAATCAATCATATTAACTGTCGTCAATCACATTTACTCTAGGATCTTTGACTATTGACCAGCTGGATACGATGTATATAATCAGTAGGATACGCCGTATTGGATCTTAAACATACGCGATTTCTTGTGAAGTCCAGAAGCAGATACGCCGTATCTTCTTTGCTGGATACGGCGTATGTAGTCAGAATAAGCAATCTTCAAATATCTTCGCTTGAGCTCCTAAATATGCGCCTTTTAGCTTGTTTTCACAATGTACTCTATAATTACTACAATTAACAACTTTAAGAAATTAAGTAACAATTCTTACAATAATTATATAAAAATGGGTAATTTTCTTGGGATAAATGATGCTATAAAAGTAACGTTATTTGATGTCATCAAATATCCCCCCACTTGAATCCTACTTGTCTTCAAGTAGACTCTAGAAATTTATTGAAAATGTATCCTAACCGAAGTTAAGGATTTTTTTTCCATTAAGCATTCTTTCATTTATTCACCTGTACAAAACCAAGCACCTCACGAAATATGGGAAATGAAAACACTCAGATCACTCAACTAATCTAGGTGGTAACATTTAATAGGTATGCTCAATTGCTCAGTCATGATTAGTTTTCTATTATATGCTTGGCAATGATACACATCTCCACCACTAGAGCTAAGGAGTAACAAGTTTAAAAAGGTAAATTGGGTTAATAGGCTTAATGGGTTGGATCACTCTTTTCAACCTCTATTCGATACCAATATTCCAGAAAAGGTGACAAAGACCATACATACACATCTGTAACAATGAAATAGACATATATGATTGCATTTAAACCTTAACTCGAATATGCTATAGAATAGGATTAGTAGTCTTTTCCAAAGGTCGTAAACTAGCAGGGGTGCAAAACATATATACATGGCCGTAACGACAGAATAGACATATAAGATTGCATAATCCCCCCACTTGAGTAAAGCCAAGGGTTTAGGACAAAGAGTGATATAGGGTATGGATCTTCTAACTATCACCAAAAGTAATAAACCAACAAGGTGGTTGAATCACGCATACATGGCTGTAACGACGGAATAGACATGCATGATTTGATCTCATCCTCATTCGAGTAAAACCTAAGGTTAGTTGTTAGGAAAGGGAAATACATTGTTGTTAAATAAAATTCACAAAACCACTAGATTAAGCCTGAACAAATAAGTTATATAGTTGCTAGTAACTTTCCCGACCGTTCCTATGATAAAGACTCAGAAATATACACACAAATGTCTCGATCATAGAATGACAAAGACAACCTAATTTGGCGTTCCCATAACAGTCAACTTCCCAATCATCCATACTTATACATACATTGATTTTTACCACATATCAACGAATAATCGATCCTCTAAGTAATTTATCGATTTAAGTTCAACGAACCGACTATCTTCATTCTTTCCTTCTCTTTTTTTTGCTGTGATTTTCTATTTTTCCATTTTTTTGTTGGTATATATCACACCCCGACAATGGTAGAAACTCAAGAATACAACATAATGATCAATCATAACACAAGATACAAAAATAGAGAAAACAACCTTGCATAAGCTCCAAGTGCTATGAAGACCATCAACCTTGAACAAACTCAAGTGATGTCCTAAATTGCTACTAAAATCCACAATCTCTTACACTTATTCAGCTACCTATACAGGGGACCATAATCCAAACTTAATCCAAAACATCCAAATACTAGATTCAAACAACAAGCAAGACTTCAAACAAAAATCCACACGGGATACTTCTAAGTCTGCTATTACAATCACCAAACTACTCTTCTTTCACTTCACCTGAAAATGATACTCAAAAACGTCAACAATAATGTTGGTGAGCTCGTAGGTTTGACCTTAAACCCAAAAACTGTGCCAATATTTCAACAGTGGACAATAGTGCTATATGACAGTGAGAATATTGCTAACAATTCCAAGACATAACATCCCACTAGTCATACTAAACATCCAATAATAAACCCGTAAGTCCGCAACTCCCAAATCACTAACCGCACCAAAAAAAAAAAAAAAAAAAAAAAAAAAAAAAAAAAAAAAAAAAAAAAAAAAAAAATAAAAAATAGAATAAAAAAAAAAAAAAAATGTAAAGGGCCTACCAGCCTGGAGAACTATATAGGGGGAACCACACAGAACCTTGCACTACCAAACATAGCACATGCAAGTAACCAACAAAACTCTTGCATGCCAAACACAAAACCCACCATGCAAGTACCACACAGAACCTTGCATCCAAACACAGCACATGCAAGTACACACAGAACTGCCATCCAGACACAATACATGCATATTAAATCAACACATAATATACACATAGCAGTCATAAGCACATATTTTGTCCAAAAACAAAACCACATTTCGCACAGATCAATTCAAATATTTCAAACACATTTGAGTATCATTTTCCACCCAATCGGAAAAACCTAGTAAAAAGTGGGGCACGGGAACTCACCTCAAAAGTCTCTAGCACCCAATCTCAGATCAACACAAGCAAATGCAACGACGCCGCACACGACCAAGCCAGTTAATGCTCCCAATTAATCATCCAATTCCAAACAATCTTCACCTTGATGCCTATGTTTTAGACGCGATGGACAATTACCCAACAGTTTTAGGTGGTGTGGATGTTGACGACTTTAACTCCACAATCATATCAATCTCATCCCTCGAAAATATATACTTATACTATTTAGAGAAAATAGATAAGTAATATAAATAAATATTTATAATTATTAATTATAAATATATTTCGACAAGTCCATTCTGTAAGCCTTAGACACTTAAAAATAATCATTATACGTTGAAAACGAAACGTTATGAAACGTTTATTTACGTTAAACATTTTAGAAAAGTTTCGAGAAAAATTATATTTTTCGTCTTTTAGTCGACTTATTAAAATAATAAAATAATAATATTTTATTATTAAAATTAAAAATCATGTTTTGAGTAAAATTTCTAAGTATAAACTTTTTACGAAATTTCGACATGACCCGTACGTTTATACAACGTTTTCCAAGGTTTCAAACATTATTTTCAACAATTTTTCACAAATTCGACACTTTTCGACAAAATTCCAAAAATCTCAATCTTTAACACTTACCAACACATTTCCTCCAAAATATCATTCAATATCACTTCGTAAATACATTTTCACTTTCAAAAGTCCGACAAAGTTTTCATAACTACTAAATATCGCTTATTGGGCCTTAAGGCCCAACAAGGGTCCATTATAGTATTTATAAGTCCAAAATACGATCAAATCACAAAACCAAGGCCCATTTACATATATAAGTATATAATTATATGTAAAAAAATAATCCGGACCACAATAAGCCCTCCCATTAAGCCGTGGCTCAAATAGACTTATTAGGCCGTGAGTCCATAAACTCTAAAATACGTATATTAAGCTTGAAAATAAGCTATAAAGCTACGTATCGCTTTTGGTTACTACCATAAGCCTAAAAAATAATCCACAACATATGTCATAACACAAAAATAATCAAAATAACTTTCCTAGTGACTTTGGGAATTTACATGTGGCCTTTAAGCCCAAATAAGCCAAGAAATAATTTAAAAATAAGCCCGAATAAGCTATACAAGCAACTTATCAAATGTAAACATTCTAGCATCATATATTATTCAACTATCATGACCACGACATCAAAACTACAAAAATCCATTTTTCTCTTTTTATACCACACGAACCAAACACTCCTTAAATCATTCATTTCGTTTCTAAAAATCGATTTTCACAACGATCAACTTGTACAACTAACATCTATGCATCAAAATAAACCCAAAAGGACAAACAAAATTTAAATTTGAAAACTTACAAGAAAATCTTCAAAAATGTATATTTCGACACGAATCGGACAACCCAAACGTTGTTTAAATGAACACCCAAACACTCGTATCAACCCGGAATATCACGTTCTTGATCAAAGTTGGAATTTTTATGGTGGTTTGTGGTGGCTTAGGGGCAGATGATCAAAGGCACACAAACACAAGTGTGTGTTTTATTTTTTTGAAATGAAAAGAAAATGAGTGGAATTATCTAGTGAATGGCATATATGTGTATCAATGCAAGACAAGGAAGCTAAAATCATGCCTCCTTGTTCCCTTCTTGACCATTTGACCGGCTATGGCATCCAAGGGGTGTTGGGTTCTTCTTTTCATGTCGAAATCACTTAAATACTCGTAAAACTCAACCGTAAAATTTTCCCCAAAGTTAATTATCATTTTTATTCACTTTAAAAATACTTTTCCATTAACCTAGAGTATTTACATGACATATTTTCACTTTAAACCCTTTCAAAGCTCACTTGGACATTAACGGACGTGTCAGACTCATTTTTCGGCATTTCTCAAAATTCACGAGTCGAACCACCTGAAATACGAATAACACGATAATACCTTCCAAAAAGGATTATTAATCACAATAAACCTCAAATCATCACATATCTCATAAAATCACCACCGTCAACACGGTACAAAATCTGAATAAATTGACAAAAGTCAAATAGTCAAAGGACTATTAACGAAATATTCAAAACACAAAAGGGAAAATGTTACATTCTACCCGCCTTAAAAGAATTTCGTCCCTGAAATTCAACTACTAACATTACTAAACAAATGCGGGTACTTCAATTTCATATGATCTTCACGTTCCCACGTGAATTCAGGGCCACGTTTCGAATTCCACTGAACCTTGACGATGGAAATCCTACTACGCTTTAACTTCTTAAACTCTCTTTCCAAAATTTCCATAGGCTCTTCCACAAAATTCAACTTAGCATCAACTCGAATCTCATCCCAAGGCACTTTCAGTGTTGGATCAGCCAAACACTTTTTAAGGTTTGACACGTGGAACGTGTCATGAACACCATTCAACTCCTCAAGCAAATCTAACTGATAGGCCACAAGGCCTACTTTCTCAATAATATCAAATGGTCCAACAAACCTAGGTGCTAACTTCCCTTTCTTCCCAAAGCGTACCACAACTTTCCCAGGCGACACTTTGAGCAAGACATAGTCACCTACACTAAACTCTAGAGACTTCCTCCTCTTATCAGCATAACTTTTTTGACGATCACACACAACCTTAAGTTTATCCTTAATATGCGAGATCTTCTCAGTAGTCTCTTGCACTAACTCAGGTCCTATCAATTGTCCTTCTCCCACCTCAGCCTACATAACTGACGAACGACACTTTTTACCATACAATGCCTCAAACAGATTATGTCTCACACTAGAATGATAACTATGGTTATAGGAAAACTCAACTAACAGAAGATGAACATCCCAACTTCCCCTAAAGTCCATGACGCACGCTCTAAGCATGTCTTATAAAGTCTGAATAGTACGCTCACTCTGACCATCGGTCTGAGGGTGATAATCCGTACTCATTTCTAAACGAGTCCCTAATGCCTCTTGCATTGACTGCCAAAACCTTGAGGTGAAACGACTATCACGATCCGATATAATCGAGATCGGCACACTATGTCTAGCAACTATATCATTCAAATAAAATCTAGCCAACCTTTCCATCTTATAATCCTCATGCATAGGTAGAAAATGAGCAGACTTAGTCAATCGGTCCACAATAACCCAGATTATGTCATGCCCACTACTAGTCCTAGGCAACTTAGTCACAAAATCCATAGCTATGCCTTTCCATTTCCATATGGGAATCTCATGTTGCTGGAGCAAGCCAGATGGCCTTTGATGCTCAGCCTTAACCTTCAAACAAGTCAAACACTTACTAACATACTCAGCAATATCCTTTTTCATTCCAGGACACTAATACCTATCTCTCAAATCATAATACATCTTATCAGCACCTGGGTGTATAGAGTACTTCAACTTATGAGCTTCATCCATTATCAGGGTTCTCACCTCACCCTTCAAAGGTACCCATATTCGATCCAGGTAGTACAAAGTTCTATCACTTCTCTATTCTATCATCTCATCCAAACCTTTCTGCAATCCTGCAAACTCATCCACAGACTCCTTCTGAGCCGCCACTATCATATCCTTGATACTCGACTAAAGGATCATATTCATAGCTCTAACTCTCTTAGGCTTTACTTTTTTCTTCCTACTTAGGGCATCAGCCACCACATTAGCTACTTTCCTGGATGGTAATGAAATTTTCACACAGTATAATCACTAAACCAACTCTATCAATGTCGCTGTCGTATATTCAACTCTTTTTGACTAAACGACATTGTGAAGGAGTCCTTGTTTTGAGTCCATATAGATGACAACTCCTTTGGTTCCCATACAGAAAATGCTCCAGTTCGTTAAGTGCAATCAGACCGCACCCAAAACTCTTAAATCATGGTAGTATATTCTTTCATGAATGTTCAACTGCCTGACGCTTTAGGGCTATCTTTATACACCTCTTTGAGTAACACACAACTAGTCCTATCCCAGAAGATCTCAATATACCAAAAGTCTTCCGGTCCATCAGGGAGAGCTAGAATAGGCACATTACATAACTTATCCTTCAAAGTCTGAAATGCCAATTCATGTTCCTCACCCCAATCGAAAGTCTTACTCTTCTGAGTCAAGATTGTATGAGACTTAGCTATCTTAGAAAAATTTCTCAATGGAACCTTACGGTCAATACACGGCCAATCTAAGATCGAACGAACTCAGTCAAAGTTCTAGGGGCTTTCCAATTATTAAAGCTTCAATCTTAATAGGGTTTTCACATGAATCCCATTACCATTTATCAATTGCCTAAGAAACTGCACTTCTCTTTAGCCAGAATCAAATTAGAAAAACTTAGATACAAATTTCTCTTTTTTGATGCAGTTCCAGACTATCATTAAGTGTTCTACATGCTCCTCTTGAGTCTTAGAGTATATTAAGATATCGTCTATAAACACTGTCACAAACTTATCAAGATACGGCCTACAAACTCTATTCATCAAATCCATAATATTGTTGGTGCATTTGTCAGACCAAAGGGCATTACAGTGAAACTGAATGTCTATAACGAGTTCCTTAAAAGTAGTCTTGGGAATGTCCATCCTCATGCACTCTCAGGCTTGATGGTATCAGACTATGATCTATCTTCGAGAAAATCTGCGACCCATGCAGTCAATCAATAGATTTATCAATTTCTAGGAAGTGTGACAGTCATACTATGTTATATCTCTATAATTCACAGCACATTAAAGAACCTTCCTTTTTCTAACAAACCAATACCGGCGCTCCACAAGGCGATGAACTTGGTTGAATGGAAAACCTTTGTCTTGGGGAGTTCCTTGAGGTTGTCATGACAACTCATCTAATTCAGAAGGTGCCAAACGATAAGGAGACTTTGCTACCGGCATTGCTCCAGGGGTTAACTCAATCCGGAACTTAATTTCCCGAATAGGCGGTAATCCAGATAGATCATCCGGGAATACCTCAGGAAAATCTCTAACCACAACAATCTCTTCTTGTTTCTTAACACCCATAAAAAATCTCGCCTTTTCTTCCGGTCTCTCTCCTAATACTTTAAGCACCTTGCCATCCGGTAGTGGTATCCTCACTACCTTCTCATGGCAAACTATTTCAGCCTTAAAATTAGACAACCAATCCATACTTATAATCACATCAAAACTCCCATGTCCAAAAAGTATCAAGTCGATGTCAAGAACATGACCCTTGATTTCTAGTTTACAACCCATAATAACCTTATCAATCTCTACTAGCTGCCCGCTAGCTATCTCAATCTCATATCTGAAACCTGAGTCGCTGGGCTCTAAGCCTAACAGAGGTATAAAAGGTTGTGGAAAAACAAACATATAGTCGCAACCCAGGAGTCAAATAAGGTTAGTGTCAAATGATTGTTTAAAAGTAACGTTACCGTCACAATGTTGGCATCCTGGAGAGCTTCCTCTACTACCAACATGAATGCCCTACCCCTAGCTTGGTTCCTTTGGTTTCCACGACCCTGACCTCTATTATTAGCAACAACATTGATTTGGATGATTTTTATCCACGGTCCTTGTGCTCTATTCCACCTAGAGGCAAGTTGGCATCTACATGGTCATTGTTACTACCAACTTCATAACATGCCTAAAAGTTGGGTTTCTATCATTGACAGGATTTCACTTTCCTTGGCACCTTCTACAATCCTTGCCACCAGATGACCTGGCGCGTTATAGTTAGAATGTGCGACAAGCCCACCGGTTGTGTGTGGAAGGAGTTGTAGATGTTCACACTTAGGCAAGTACCCTGTATTTCTCTTCCTTTGGGTGGTTTTCAGCGTAGCAAACAAAAGCATTTACCAGTCCTAGCCCTATTATTATCATCTCTCTAACATTCTTATCCTGCTAGGTTCCCCATATTTCATCTTTTCTCAACCTTCTTAAATTGATCCCATTTCTCACAGGCCTATCGGGTCCAGTACACCATAAAATCCTGCACCACCTTTTGTTAGTATTGGATCCGTTGCTTGCACCATGCCACGGTATTGTAGAGCAAGGCCATACAAATATCTCAATCATCCTACTTCTCAGGAGTTATCATATGCGGTACTTCCTAGCTACTCATGAAACCTATCGTTTTGGTTATTTTTGGAGGCTCAGGCGTGGACATCCCCTTCGCCATGATCAAAGAAGAGCCAGAGTTGGATCTGGGACTCTGGAAAATCCATGGTCACTAGCTGTGACCCAAACCTGAGCTCCATCGGATGATGAATTCATGGCAACAGCAGCTACCACAAAAGGTTCATGAAAATGATAGTCCTTAAACAGGTAACTAGTCACAGACTAATAACCACCTCCCTACCCAACATTAACAAATAAACCACATCCCCAACCCCCCCCTCTATCCAATAACCAAATTAACACCACCACCGAACCCTCCCCCCCCAATCACCCAACACCCCCCCCACCCAAACAGACCCCTTTCCCCCCCCCCCCATACGGCATCATGGGCCAGCCTCAACCTTGCGTAAAGTCCACAACTCAGATTCTAACTTTTGCATCTCATGATAGTACAAAAATCTCTGTATCCTCTATTAATCTTCACTCCTGCTCATCTCCATGACTTATCCTACACAGAACCTCTCCCGGCCCTCTAGCGTGCGGATCTAAGAGTTCCACCACGTTAAAGCCTTACCCACAAATGAACCAGCAGTGTATTTCACTTTTTGGTCAATACTACAACCACTCATATCGTGCACAGACCCCATTTTCTCAATCTAACGAGTGAGAACTACAACACCTCCCTTACCATCATATTCCTTAGGGTTACAAGCTAAGAACTCATTATATGAATAACATATCCGGTTGCGATTTACTATCACATTCCCAACGTTCTCCTGAACATTCTCATTAACCACATTTTCAATCTGATTTCTAACATTTCTTCGGTTACTAACCCGAGCCAACATGTCGGGTAAGAGGTTCTGCAATTATTGGGTAGTGATCTTCGAGACGTCGGGTGCTCCCCCATTGGCTCCCTCTACATTCCTATTAACTCCTTCTACACCCCCATTAGCTCTCATACCTTGGTCATCTCCTTGACCATTCAAATCATCAACACGCTCATCATTACCTTGCCTAGGTCTTTTACCCCTTCCACCTCTACCAACCCGTTTACCCGTTCCCCCTCCTCGTGATTCGGCAACAGGCCGGCCAGTACTTCGGGTCATCATCCTTGGCGGCATTATCCACACGAGGGAGAACATGGGCAACGTTAGGTAAGTGGGAAGACTAATATATATAGAATACTATATATACCGATATACACATAACACCACCCTACGGTGTCAACATCGATTTGTGTGAACAACATTACTAAGTATGACCATCTTGCACACCGTTGGATTAAATTTTTATCACACGGATTGCCAGCGTGGCAATCCGTGATTGTGACACCTTTGTGCTTCTTCTGAGAGTAAGATGAGTGCAAAATATCCATTCCCTTGTGCTTCCTTACTAGCCTACGTGTCATTCTTCACATGGGTCTTAGCCAATGAGGGCATTAGGTGATGTATAACTCTGCCCATGTGTACTTGATCCTATGAATTGTCCTTTTTGTCCCTCAATTGGTATTTGCCCCATGGTTTTAACCCTTTGGTTAATTGGGGAAGGAGATGAACAGTAAAAACTGTATCTCCCGCCCTTTTTTAACTTATAAAGGGTGCGTTTAATTTGTGTTTGACCTGGGTTTTGACTTCATGTTATATAAAAAAATGGGCCTTGGGTGTATGAAAATGGTTGGGCCGGTTATGGTTATAAGAAATGGGTTGTTTTGTTTAGGAATTATTAGTTAACGGGTGTTAACTAAGTTTAAGTATTAGGGACCACATTTGTAATTTGGGATAAAATGAGGGACTGAATTGGAAACTTTTGAGATTTTTGTCTTCTTGTGACTTTGACTTTGGTTGACCAAGTTGACTGAAGTTTGACCATTCTTGACTTTGATAGCATTCTCCCGGCTTTTGTGTGCTCTTCCGTTCCCGTGTTCGTGTTTGTCCGGTTTTGACCATTTTCTTGTGATTTTTGCTTTATCCGTACCTGCACAATCACAAAGACAAAACAAGCAATATTCAAGCATTTAAAGCACAATTTTGTCTTTTTAGGGTTTATTTTGATATAAAATGGATATGTGTTTTCACACATATCAAAATTCCCCAAACTAAGCGATTGCGTGTCCTCACGCAATGTTATATGCCTTATAACCAAATACCTCAAAACTTCCCCAAACTAAACCTTTGAAAAGTAGCAAAGATTTTTGTGGAGAGAGTTAAGACCACATTTCACACAGATCAATTCAAAATATTTCAAAACACATTTGAGTATCATTTTCCCCCAACGAAAAACCAGTAAAAAGTAAGGCCACGAAAACTCACCTCAAGCAAGTCTTTAGCAACCCAATCTCAATTACACAAGCAAATGCAATGACGCCCGCACACGACCTAGTCCAGTTAATGTCCCAATTAATCATCAAATTCCAAAACAATCTTCACGCTTGATGCATAGTGTTTTAGACGCGTTGTACAATTACCCAAAACAGTTTAGTGGTGTGATGGTTGATGACTTAACTCCACAATCATATCAATCTCATTCCCCGATAATACATACTTAGACTATTTAGAGAAAATAGATAAGTATATAAATAAATATTTATAATTAATAATTATAAATATATTTCGACAAGTCCATTCGGTAAACCTTAGACACTTCAAAATAATCATTATACGGTTGAAAATGAAATGTTTACTCATAATAAACACATTAGAGAAGTTTCGAGAAAAATTATATTTTTCGTCTTTTAGTGAATTTATTAAATAAATAAAATAATTAAATATTATTTTATTATTTAAAATCAAAAATCATGTTTTTAAGAAAATTTATAAGTATAAACTTTTTACGAAATTTCGACATGACCCGTACGTTTATACAACGTTTTCCAAGGTTTCAAACCTTATTTTCAACAATTTTTCACAAATTCGACACTTTTCGACAAAATTCCAAAATCTCAATCTTTAACGCTTACCAACACTTTTTCCCCAAAATATCATTCAATATCACTTCGTAAATACATTTCCACTTTCAAAAGTCCGTCAAAATTCTCATAACTACTAAATATCGCTTATTGGGCTTTAAGGCCCAACAAGGGTCCATTAGGACTTTTTAAGTCAAAAATATAATCCAAGTCCAAAACCAAGGTCCATTTATATATACAAGTATATACTTATAAGTATAAAATAATCCGGACCACAATAAGTCCTCCCATTAAGCCGCGGCTTAAATAGAATTATTGGGCCGCGAGTCCAATAGCTCAAAAATACGTATATTAAGCTTGAAAATAAGCTAATAAGCTACGTATCGCATTTGGTTACTATCATAAGCCTAAAAAATAGTCCACAACATACGCCATAACACAAAAATAATCAAAATCACTTTACTAGTGATTTTGGGATGATTTCGTGGCATATAAGCCCAAAATAAGCCAAGAAATAGCTTAAAAATAAGCCCGAATAAGCTATACAAGCTACTATCCAAAAATAAGCATTCTAACATTATATATTATTCAACCATCATGACCACGACATCAAAACTACAAAAACCAAACACACCCTTTTCCTTTTCTTTTTACATGAACCAAACACACCCTTTTTCTTTCGTTTCGCTTCCAAAAATCAATTTCCACAACGATCAACTTGTACAACTAACACCTATGCATCAAAATAAACCCAAAAGGACAAACAAAATTTAAATTTGAAAACTTACAAGAAAATCTTCAAAAATGTATGTTTCGACACGAACCGGACAACCCTAACGTTGTTTAAATGAACACCCAAACACTCGTATCAACCCGGAATATCACGTTCTCGATCAAAGTTAGAATTTTTATGGTGGTTTGTGGTGGCTTAAGGGCGGACGATCAAAGGCCACACACACAAGTGTTTGTTTTATTTTTTTGAAATGAAAAGAAAACGAGTGGAATTATCTAGTGAATGGCATATATGCGTACTAATGCAAGACAAGGAAGCTAAAATCATGCCTCCTTGTTCCCTTCTTGACCATTTGACTGGCTATGGCATCCAAGGGGTGTCGGGTTCTTCTTTTCGTGTCGAAATCACTTAAATACTCGTAAAACTCAACCGTAAAATTTTCCCCAAAGTTAATTAGTATTTTTATTCACTTTAAAAATACTTTTCCATTAACCCTGAGTATTCACATGACATATTTTCACTTTAAACTCTTTCAAAACTCACTTGGACATTAACGGACGTGTCAGACTCGTTTTTCGGCATTTCTTAAAATTAACGGGTCAAACTACCCAGAATACAAATAACACAATAATACCTTTAAAAAAGGATTATTAATCACAATAAACCTCAAATCATCACATATCTCATAAAATCACCACCGTCAACCCGGTACAAAATCTGAATAAACTGACAAAAGTCAAATAGTCAAATGACTATTAATGAAATATTCAGGACACAAAAAGGGCAGAGGTTACATTCTACCCCCCTTAAAAGAATTTCATCCCCGAAATTCAACTACTAACATTACTAAACAAATGCGGGTACTTCAATTTCATCTGATCTTCACGTTCCCACGTGAATTCAAGGCCACGTTTTGAATTCCACCGAACCTTGACGATGGCAATCCTACTACGCTTCAACTTCTTAAACTCTCTTTCCAAAATTTCTACAGGCTCTTCTACAAAATTTAACTTAGCGTCAACTCAAATCTCATCCAAAGGTACTTTCAATGTTGGATCAGCCAAACACTTCTTAAGGTTTGACACATGGAACGTGTCATGAACACCATTCAATTCCTCAGGCAAATCTAACCGATAGGCCACAGGGCCTACTTTCTCAATAATCTCAAACGGTCCAACAAACCTAGGTGCTAACTTCCCTTTCTTCCCAAAGCGTACCACACCTTTCCAAGGAGACACTTTGAGCAAGACATAGTCACCTACACTAAACTCTAGAGGCTTCCTCCTCTTATCCGCATAACTTTTCTGACGATCACGCGCAGCCTTAAGTCTATCCTTAATCTGCGAGATCTTCTCAGTAGTCTCTTGCACTAACTCAGGTTCTATTAACTGACCTTCTTCCACCTCAGCCCACATAATTGGCTAACGACACTTTATACCATACAATGCCTCAAACGGAGCACATCTCATACTAGAATGATAACTATTGTTATATGAAAACTCAATCAATGGAAGATGAACATCCCAACTTCCTTGAAGTCCAGGACGCATGCTCTAAGCATGTTTTCCAAAGTCTGAATAGTACGCTTACTCTGACCATCGGTCTGAGGGTGTTAAGCCGTACTCATGTCTAAATGAGTCCCTAATGTCTCTTGCATTGACTGCCAAAACTTTGACGTGAAATGAATATCACAATCTAATATCATCAAGATCGACACACCATGTCTAGCAACTATCTCATTCAAATACAATCTAGCTAACTTTTCCATCTTATAATCCTCACTCATAGGTAGAAAATGAGCAGACTTAGTCAATCGGTCCATAATGACCCAGATTGTGTCATGCCCACTACTAGTCCTAGGCAACTTAGTCACAAAATCCATAGCTATCCCTTCCTATTTCTATATAGGAATCTCAGGTTACTGGAGCAAGCCAGATGGCCTTTGATGCTCAGCCTTAACCTTCAAACAAGTCAAACACCTACTAACATATACCGCTATATCTTTCTTCATTCCCGGCCACTAATACCTATCTCTAAGGTCATAATACATCTTGTTGGCTCCTAGGTGTATAGAGTACTTCGACTTATGGGCTTTGCCATTATTAGGGCTCTCACATCACCCTTCAAAGGAACACATATTCAATCCAGGTAGTACAAATCTCTATCACTCCTATGTTCTATCATCTCATCTAAACCTTTCTACAGTCCCGCAGACTCATCATATGTTTCCTTCTGAGCCGCCAGTATCCTATCCTTGATACTCGATTGAAGGGTCATATTTATAGCTCGAACTCTCTTAGGTTTTGTGATATGTATGAAAACACATATCCATTTTATATCAAAATAGACCCTAAAAAGACCAAAAACATACTAAAAATGGTAAAGATATGCTTGTTT